>CM042015.1:1522500-1560000 GCA_023525715.1 Cichorium intybus | reverse complement strand
ACTAATAAAAATAAATTACAATTTATATTTTACGGACAAAAAACCATTAAGAAAAAGTAAATATTAAGGTTTTTCATTGGGCGGTAATTTCTAATCTACTAAAAAATTTTATTAGAATTCAATAAATAATTAAAGATATAACTAAAGAATAAAAGTATAAATAAATAAATAAAGAATTGTCTATTCTGTTTTTTTGGACTATTTGGTTCTTGTTTTATAAACCAATCCAAAATCCAAAATAATAATTCGGTTTTGCTTAAAAATCAATCCAAAAATCCGAATATCCTAACCAAATAGTCCAATTAGACAATTCGGTTTTATCCAAACAGTGAACAGCAATAATAATTGCTATTTACATTTGAACATATTGTTGGATTAGATGTCTAAGCCATGACTTATAATTTGTATTTATCTTATTAATAGAAGCAAAGTCCATTTGGGTTGCCCTTGGTAGTCCAACCGGCATCAAGGTAAAAAAGAGAGAGAAATAAATAGTTCGTTAATTTATTATGTGATAATAAATTAATGATAAACTAGTTTGGAATTAATCAGAATTAATTGGAATTAATTTGGAATTAATTAAAAGTGCAGGGGCTAAATTGATTATAAGTGCAGGGGCTGGAATGCAATTGTTCAAAAGTTGAACACTATAAATAAGGCTCTCCCCATCACTTGAAAACTTACACCATTCCAAATCATCTCTTTGGAATTTCTCTTCTCTCCTTGCCGTTTATAATCCTTCTCTAAGGTTTTATAGCGAGCCGTTCTTAATAAGAGGTTAAGACAGTTAACCTCTGCTTGGGCTTCTGGGTGTGATCTCATTTGAGGCAGGACACTTGTGCTGCTCGGCTTCGAGAATAAAACTAAAGGTTAGTTTTATTAATTGTTTTATATAGAAATTTCTGTTAGTCGTTATTAGAAATTTATGTTAACCGTTAGAATTATTATTATATATTCAAAGATAGAAAACATAGATCCTTTCTAGGTTGCATGTGAACTTAGGATTTTAGTTCATAGATTGCAGAAAAACCTTACAGTGGTATCAGAGCGTTGGTTGTTTTTTATTGAATTGCTATAATTGTTTAATTAAAAGATAAATTAAATCGTTTAACGGTTTAAATTTAATTTTAAAATTAAGAGTTAATTTTTGAAAAATTATATAGATAAAACAGAAATATTTTAGAAGTTTAAAATACATCTTATATATATTATTATTAATAGTTAATATTTTATATATAAGATAAATTGGTTAGTCTTACCGTTAGTAGGCCTCATTCACAAAACTGTCTTATAAAGAGGGTATAAGGCGACTGCCTATAAAATGGTAGTCTAATGGGTATCCATTCTCACCCACCGCTCTCCTGGTCAGTCGAGTGTCGTTAGCCGAACGGGTTTGATGGAACCGCTAAAGCCTCTTAAAAATAAAATTATATATTTGAAAGTACTAGAATCATTATAAAAATCCCAATCTAGTTACTTTAGAAAAAATGAGAATTTGATGCTAACCCATGAAATTGCACATTGCACTTTATGAAACGTTGGTGGAGCGTGTGTGGTTTACCGGCACACCAATGGGGGTTCATAAAGAGTGGCAATGGGTGTCTCGGGTGTTATCATTGTTGATGGAGCGTGTGTGATTTACCGGCACATCAATTTGAGATGATAATGGACCCCGAGAGTACCAAGCTAATTTGCATGGTTATTCACACCCGGTTTGTGATCCTCGGCATCCCAGTCACAAACGGTGGGGCATATCCAAGATTAAACATGCTATTGAACAGTTCAATAAATCTCAAAAGAAACTAGGAATTCCATTTATAATAAGATTATTTTTTCGCGGTGGAATTGGCTGAATCGTCATTCGCCTACCTTTATAAAATTTGCTTATAGATTACGGCATCCCTCTTCTATGTTGCAAATTGTTATAGTTGGATCCTAGCCTTATTTTATATTGGGTTATTATAAGGACCGACAAGTATCCAATTAAACTTACCTTCTTTTATAGATGTCTTCTGCTGATCAATCCGCTCCCCACTCAAACTCTAGTGTTCCCTCTATCCTCTCACTGTGTTCCAAGGTTCAATTGAACGGGACAAACTATAATGACTGGATTAGAAATATCAAGATGGCTCTGAGGTACGAGAACAAAGAGTATGTCCTCGAGACCGAGCTTGTCGATATTGACTCTGAAACTGCTACTCCCGAGGAGATTGCCTCGTACCAAAAACATTCTGATGATGCGACCAAAGTGGCCTGCATCATGATAGCCACAATGAACCCCGAATTGCAAAGGATATACGAAGACTACTGGCCCTTTGAGATTTACAAGGAGCTTGCGGAAAAGTTCCGCAAGCAAGAGCGCATCGAGAGGTGCGAGGTGGTCAAGGACTTCACGAACAGCAAACCTGAAGATGGAGAGTCCATCTGCGCTCATGTGCAAAGAATGCAAGGTTACGTGGAGCGGCTTAGAAAGCTTGCGATGCCAGTACCGGAGGAGTTGGCCGTTGACATAGTGCTTAACTCCCTACCGAGTTCTTATGACCAGTTCAGGCTGGCTTATCATTTGAACAACAATCAGGCTAACCTGACTGAGTTGCATCGCATGCTTCGAGTTGCTGAGGACGGAATGAAGGGTAAAAGTGTACCCTTGGTAAATCAGCCCGTCCTAGCCATTGGAAGTGGCAAAGGAAAGAAGAGGAAGGGCCCTCCTAAGCAAAATTGGAGGGAAAAGGTTCAGGTCGGGTCATCAAGCAATGGCTCGAGAACCAAATCTTCCCAGATTCCTTGTGTGGCCAACCCCGATGAAGCCAACTGTTTCTACTGCAAAGAGAAGGGCCATTGGAAGAGAAGCTGCCCCAAATACTTGCAGGATGTCAAGGATGGGAAAGTAAAGCCATCGACAGCAGGTATATACACTATCTCTAAAAACTCACCATCTTCTAATTCTTGGGTCCTTGATACAGGATGTGGTTTTCACATTTATTCTGATCAGCAGGGCGTAAAGGAAAGCAGGGAGGTGGAGCACGGTAGACTGAACTTGATCATGGGCAATAGGAGATCGTCCCCTGTTACCAAGATCAGTGTTTACAGTTTAGTGCTTAGTAGTGATGTTAGTATAGAGTTAATTAATTGTTGCTATTCGCCAGAAATGGCAAGAAACGTTATTTCATTTCACGCATTGTTCAGACAAGGATTTCAATTTTCTTTTGATAATAAAATTGGTTCGATTTCTGTTTTCAAAAATGGTATTTTAATTTTTACTGCTTATCCTTGTGATGGTGTGTATGAAACCGTTGAATGTGTTGACAATTTAGGACATAGTGTAAATTATATTGATTCTACTAGTGGTGTAGAAAAGGCATGTCTGTGGCATAGTCGGCTTGGGCACATCAGCAAGAAACGCATCGCCCAACTCCAAAATGATGGAGTGTTGGAATCATTCGACCTCAGGTCGGATGATGTATGCGAATCTTGTTTGTTGGGCAAGATGACTAAAACACCTTTCAAAGGGTCTTTTGAAAGAGGTAAGGGTCTGCTGGACATCATTCACACGGATGTGTGTGGTCCATTCAGATCAACCACAAAGGATGGCACGTGGTTCTACGTAACCTTTACTGACGATTTTAGTAGATACGGTTATATCTACTTAATCAAGCAAAAGTCAGACACCTTTGAAAAGTTCAAAGAGTTTAAGAACGAGGTAGAGAATCAATTAGGCAGGAAGATAAAGATGCTCAGGTCCGACAGAGGCGGAGAGTATCTAAGTATCGAGTTCCTAGACTATCTAAAGGAATGCGGAATAGTTTCGCAGTTGACACCTCCCAGGACACCACAGTTGAACGGTGTTGCGGAGAGGCGCAACCGAACCCTATTGGACATGGTTCGTTCCATGATGAGTCGAGCTTCACTTCCCGTTCACTTCTGGGGGTATGCCTTAGAGACAGCCGCCCATATCCTCAATCTTGTCCCTACTAAAAAGGTTGCTAAAACACCTCATGAAATGTGGACGGGGAAAGTTCCCTCGTTGGCACATATCAAAGTCTGGGGTTGTGAGGCTTTCGTTAGACGAGAGACTCAAGACAAACTCGCAGAAAGAAGCGAAAGGTGTTTCTTCCTTGGTTATCCCAAACAGTCCTTTGGATATCTATTCTATAGACCGAGCGAGGACGTGGTCTTTGTAGCTAGACGAGCAGTTTTTCGAGAGAGAGAGCTCATATTCAAAGAGGACAATGGGAGTACCATTGATCTGGAAGAAATTCAAGAGTCATCAAATGACGCAACCTTAGGAGAAACTAGCAACCAACATGAGGAAAAAGTTCCTGTTGGTCCGACAGATGTATCCTTACCTCTTAGGCGTTCCGGTAGGGTTAGCATGCCACCCGAGTTTCATGGGTTCCATATAACTTCGGATGGGGACACGTTTGTCAGTGATAGGACACTGATAAATTTGGATGAACCAGCTAACTACCAGGAAGCAGTGGCGGGCCCTGAGTCTGCCAAGTGGAAAGAGGCCATGGATAGCGAGATCAAGTCCATGTATGACAATCAAGTTTGGAACTTGGTTGACAACGTAACGGGTCGAAAGACAGTCGGGTGCAAATGGATCTTCAAGAAGAAGACCGACATGGACGGAAAGGTACACACTTTCAAGGCAAGACTGGTTGCGAAGGGCTTTACTCAAACCCCAGGGGTTGACTATGACGAGACCTTCTCACTAGTAGCCAAGATAAAGTCTATTAGGATTATGCTGGCCATAGCTGCATTTCATGACTATGAAATTTGGCAGATGGACGTCAAAACCGCTTTCCTTAACGGAAAGTTGACTGAGGATGTTTACATGAATCAGCCAGAGGGTTTTGTCGATGCAAAGTATCCCAATAAGGTGTGTAAGCTTGAGAGATCAATCTACGGATTGAAGCAAGCTTCTCGCAGCTGGAATCTTTGTTTCCATGAGAAAGTCAAAGAGTTTGGCTTCTCTAGGAGCGAGGATGAGTCCTGCGTATATGTCAAGGCTAGTGGGAGTATAGTCACCTTTCTAGTGCTGTATGTCGATGACATACTGCTCATGGGAAACGACATTCCAACCTTGCAAGATGTCAAGGCTTGGCTTGGGAAATGTTTCGCCATGAAGGACCTAGGAGAGGCTGCCTATATTCTCGGGATAAGAATATTGAGAGATAGGAAGAAGAGACTAATTGGACTTAGTCAGGGTACATACTTGGAAAAGGTACTAAAGAGGTTTAGTATGGAAAATTCCAAGAAGGGAGAGATACATATCCAAAGTAATGCAAAATTGAGTAAGACTCAAAGTCCGAGTACAGACGAAGAAATAGCTGAAATGAGTCGGGTACCTTACGCTTCGGCTGTAGGATCGATCATGTACGCTATGACGTGTACTCGCCCTGACGTGGCTTTTGCTTTAAGCATGGTCAGTCGGTACCAGGGAAACCCTGGAAGGGCGCATTGGATAGCTGTGAAAAATATACTCAAGTATCTGCGAAGGACAAAGAACATGGTGTTAGTCCTCGGTGGCAGTGATACCTTGAGAGTTGAAGGATATACGGATGCCAGTTTTCAGACGGATAGAGACAGTGGTCGGTCTCAGTCGGGCTGGGTATTCCTTTTGAACGGTGGAGCAGTTACTTGGAAAAGTTCCAAGCAAGAAACAGTGGCTGATTCTACGTGCGAATCAGAGTACATAGCAGCAAGTGAAGCGTCAAAGGAAGCGGCTTGGCTGAAGAACTTTATCGGTAACCTTGGAGTAGTCCCGAGTATTCAGGAGCCCTTGGAACTGTTCTGCGATAACGAAGGTGCGGTCGCCTTGACAAAGGAACCGCGAGATCATGGAAAGTCCAGACATATCGACAGAAAGTACCACTACATCAGACATAGGGTAGAAGAAGGTCACCTCCTTGTAAAGAGGGTATCATCGGAAGATAATCCTGCAGATTCCTTGACAAAGACTCTGAGTAGGATTAAGCATAATCAGCATGCTAGGAGCATTGGATTAAGAGATGATATAAGTTTTTGCAATTAGATAGGTTTTGAAACTTATAACAATGTTATGGTATTTGACTTATGTGATTTAATAATGGAGATTTATTAATGAGTAATGGTTTACTAATTTTGTCAATAATATATCATTGTGTTTCATTTTGCATTTTTTATTTCCTGAATAATTGGATTATTCAAATATCCACAGTCGTTCATACTTTTAGGGAGTAAGTATGAAGCAAGGCTGTCATGAATTAGTTGTAGATTGTCTAAGGAGTTAGACATTGCAATAAGATTTCTGCAACATTCATGAGTACTTGGAAATAGAGATTTGAGTATTGGATAAACCCGTGCTCAATGGATTGCTTCATGGATTATATCACGAGCAATATTGAGACGATAATATCTTTTGATCTTTAAGCTAAGACATATGAGTTATGATTTACTAGACGGTTGTTCATTGATAATACGAAAACGCATCGGTAACTTGGTGTTATAAAACGTGTTGTTATGAGTAATTTGTCTGGTAAAAGACATAAGTATATGAGTCAAAGTTTATTCGTCCCTTGACCCTAACGGGGAACAGATATCTGTAGGCCTCTCGATGAATTTGAAGTTGACTAAAATGGTTGGCCAACCGGGACTAAATTGGTAGTCTAAGAGTCATATACAAATCGGAAATCGAGGAACAGTGAATCAGACCAGATTGATTTTATCCATGTCTTGAGTCTGAAAAATATCTAGTTGGACGGAGGATCATCTGATCACTTATCTTTGGACAGAACTGACTAGGTCAGAGTTCGACAGCAGTTTCTAGGAAGCTACAGTTTGCGAATTAATCTGAAGATAAATGGACAATTAAAGTCATAGACTTATCCAAGTGGGAGACTGTTGGATTAGGTGTCTAAGCCATGACTTATAATTTGTATTTATCTTATTAATAGAAGCAAAGTCCATTTGGGTTGCCCTTGGTAGTCCAACCGGCATCAAGGTTAAAAAGAGAGAGAAATAAATAGTTCGTTAATTTATTATGTGATAATAAATTAATGATAAACTAGTTTGGAATTAATCAGAATTAATTGGAATTAATTTGGAATTAATTAAAAGTGCAGGGGCTAAATTGATTATAAGTGCAGGGGCTGGAATGCAATTGTTCAAAACTTGAACACTATAAATAAGGCTCTCCCCATCACTTGAAAACTTGCACCATTCCAAATCATCTCTTTGGAATTTCTCTTCTCTCCTTGTCGTCTATAATCCTTCTCTAAGGTTTTATAGCGAGCCGTTCTTAATAAGAGGTTAAGACAGTTAACCTCTGTTTGGGCTTCTGGGTGTGATCTCATTTGAGGCAGGACACTTGTGCTGCTCGGCTTCGAGAATAAAACTAAAGGTTAGTTTTATTAATTGTTTTATATAGAAATTTCTGTTAGTCGTTATTAGAAATTTATGTTAACCGTTAGAATTATTATTATATGTTCAAAGATAGAAAACATAGATCCTTTCTAGGTTGTATGTGAACTTAGGATTTTAGTTCATAGATTGCAGAAAAACCTTACACCTATATATATATATATATATATATATATATATATATATATATATATATATATATATATATATATATATATATATATATATATATATATATATATATATATATATATATATATATATATATATATATATATATATATATATATATATATATATATATATATATATATATATATAAAAGAGAGCGAGAGAGAGAAAGAATCAAGATCATATGAGAACTCATATATTCGTGAGAATATGAGAACTCTTAGACAATAATTTTTTTTTCAAAAAAAAATGACTTAATACATTAAGTCACTTATATTTAAGAGATTTCGTAAAAAAAAATCTTAAAAAGAACTGATTTTTTAAGGTGCACATATGCATATTTCGTATATGCACATTTTTTTCAAAATTTTTTTGACAAAAGATATTAAATATAAGCGACATATTGCATTAAATAACTTTTTTTTTGAAAAAAAAATTTGTATAAGAGTTCTCAAGTTCTCACGAATATTTGGGTTCTTACAGGATCCTGACATATATATATATATATATATATATATATATATATATATATATATATATATATATATATATATATATATATATATATATATATATATATATGTGTGTGTGTGTGTGTGTGTGTGTATGTGTGTGTGTGTGTGTGTTTGCTATTGTAAAATTTTTTGTCTTGCTTACATTTCTAGGAGATGTGGTTGAAATGGTTTAAGTAGTGGCTGAAGAGGAACCCAACCCACTCTCACCCCTATCCTCAAAATATTTGTATCAATCTGGAATAAGATCTATCAACTGTATTTAATCGTTTTAATATGTTAAAGAGTATAATCATATTTATTAAGAGTTCTATTTACCGTAAAAGCAAGATCGTGAAGTGATAATAGGGGAACACATTCCACACTTTTTATCCCACAGGAGAACGAAGTGGTTGGCAAAGAGTTCATTCCTAAGATTTGGTTGACTACTTTTGGGCTTCTTATGTCGGATATCATCTTTGCTGATGTCCCTAATGTCTTTCATTGTGACGCCATAATTCAGTTGCTAAGTAAAGTTAAGCATGATTGTGATGTTAAGCAAATGATTAAAAGTATTAAGAACTTAAGTAGGATGACCGAAATGACATTTTAGTTAATTATAGTAGATCCTTGAAAAAGAATTAATGTTGATTTTATTATTGGTGATTAGAATTGGTTTGGAACAGGTTATATGCAAGAAATGCTAAGCTAAGTGGAATTATATAAGTATTGGGACAAGAAATTCAGGCAGGAAGTCTGCGAGAGTGACTTAGTGATGCGATGTGCATAAATCGCGCGGCTATGTCCTCAGTAGGTTGTTATATTAAACTTAAATCTGGAAGTATAATGCTACACACTTAGCGATGCTATGGGCTACACTTAGCGACACGATCTTATGACCGACTTAGGTTAGATATCAGCTTAATGAGTTCATTTTTGAAAACTAAAACACCCCAAAACCTTTGGAACAGGGAGGAGATCGAACCAGTGAAATTGAAGCCTAAATGGAGGAAGGTTTCCAAAGAATTCAAGGAAAGGAACTTGTAGTGGGTTTTATAAGGTAAGAGTTCCACACTTTTCATGTTCTATATCACAATCTTACTGGAAATTGGGCAGTTAGAGGTAAATTTTAGCATATTATCACTAATGGTGAATTAGGGAGGAATTACTTGAATATTGATAGGACAAGGGGTTTAATCTTGAAACCACAACATCATAGGTAGTGTAAGTGATGTCTTGGAGTGTTGGGTCTATGGGATTGCATATAAGAGGGACCTGGTCAAGGTCTGAAAGCAGGATTAAGGCCTTAGATGAAGAAGAAAACAACTGCATACTTAGCGGCGCTAAGTTTTGTGATAGATGCGTTATACGTCACGAACTTGGCCAGGATTGCGTGACCACAATTGATAGTGACGTGACCTATAGACCCTAGCGGCGCTAACCCAAACAGAATGTCTAAAAGCTAAAATACTCATCAGATTTTGCTGAAATTGGTTTTGTAGGTCCCTTAGCAGTATGTAAGACCATGTGAAATGAGTTTGTCATGTATTAAGTACTTATGTATGTAATTGTTGTTACACCGTTGACTTTGGTTATTTTGGACCTATTATACTTGCATGGTTTACATCCGAGTATTCCTACCATATTGTTAGCTCATAATACAAGGTGAGTAACTGTTATCTCACTGTCATACTTATGTTGTCGTTATATTATGGTGTTGAAGCCTTTGTGGCTATATATAAGACTTCGTGGTGTTGGGATACGATAACATCACAAACAAGAATTGTGGAAGCAAAAACAAAATATCGTATTCCACCACGGATCACAAAATCATGCACACATTTGTAACTGTAAACTAAAAAGGGATCAAGATATACCATTTAGATCTTAGATCTGATCTTGTTAGGATGTCTAGAGCCCAAAGTAGAACTCCTCTAATGTAATCGCACCCAAGACAATGATCCAACATCCGTTAATGAAGTATAAACATTTGCTTGACCTTTTGGCACGTTATCTTCCGGTTTTTGAAGAAATTGGCCGTATACAGAGGGTGGGGAGGAGATGGACGAAATTAGGATTTCTTGAATGAATTACAACTCAAATCTGGGGTTGTATTTATAGTTCCTTTCATCCCTATCTCCTCCATTGCGGATAACGACTATTTGAAATTCAAACTGTTGATAATTTCACTTTAGTCCTTATCCTATTTTAGTTTCTAATTAATATACATTTACTTTGATATATTAATAAATTTAACCCCTCATGTTTATTTTCCGATCTCTTTTGGCTAATCATCTATTGCATGTAACCTAAAAGGACCCTACTATTTATAGTAATATTAGCACCTTGTTATGACCATGGACATAGGCTGTGGAGATAATTCAATGTTGGGGGTGTGGTGAGCTTAATACTCGAGACCACGGGGGTTGAGGAAGGGACGGTAACTTGTGGCTGTGGTTTGATGCGGTGATGAAATGGTGTGGAAATGGTGAATCGGTGTTGTTGAACATTGTACTTGTGATTATTTCCTCTTCTTGTATGATGTGATGATTATAGTTATTCACTAAGTTTTTGTAGATTACTATTGTTGTTACTAACCTTGCATGACCTAGTGATACTGCCAAGTGAAAGAATGTGGCTGGACCATAGGATTAGTTTCCTATAACTTTTGGATTGTATAGTTTTGATGTGTTAGTAGCGCCTGGCTTGGGAACTTTGTATGTATGTGTTATATCCCTTTGATACAACTTTGTAACTATGTATTTGAATCTAGTACACCATGGTACCATCTTTTGAGTATGTATATGTATATGGTTTATCGTGAAAAAATTTGGGTGTATTTGGCTTAAATGCTAGGTGTTACATTCATACTAGATTTCAGGTAATCAAATGTAATTACATCATGCCAGAAGGGTTTCAAATTCTTGGGTAATGTAGGAATGGAATGATTGTGATTCCTTTAAAGTAAATTTGAAAAAAAAATGCAAAAAGAAATCAATTTTTCGACCTATGGTGATAGTCCAAACTCGTAAAAAAAATGGAAAAATGAAAATATAATGGGTAAATCCATCATTTTAAGTATTATTAAAAAAAATTGGACCAAACTCGCAAAAAAAATCAATTTTTGAACCTATGGTGCTAGTCCAAAACTTTTTGAACTAAAGTAGCAATGATTGGCAAACCACATGGACCAAAAATGCAATGGACTCTTTTTAATTTCATTTATTTCTACCATAGCAAAGTTCTAGAACTATGGTACTTACAGAAGGTTAAGGTTAATTTTTTTTTTTTTTTTATGAATAACAGCTCGCCTCAAATTTGATGTACGTATGATTTGAATTTGAGACAAATTTTTTTAGAATACTTTATTTCCAAATGATCATCACTAATCCACCACCGTGCTTATAAAAGGTTGAAAACCATATATATATATATATATATATATATATATATATATATATATATATATATATATATATATATATATATATATATATATATATATATATATATATATATATATATATATATATATATATATATATATATATATATGGGTTCAAATACATTTTCTAAATATTGTGCGATTGTAAGACTAATTCTGGACCAATCATTTCATAGGGGTAATTTCGGAATTGTCATTATCTCTCTCTTCTCTCTTCCTATACGCTCGTAAATCTCTTCTCGTTATCTCTCTCGTCTCCTCTATTTTGCCGACCAAGGAAAACCGATTCCTACTCTTGCTGCCGGTGATTGCTCCGCCGGCCTTTGCTCCTCCGGCGGCGACTGCTTCTCCACCTCGCCCCTTCCCCATTATCGAGTATTGCTTCACCCTAAATGGTGTCGCCTTCTTCACAAACGTTAGACACCGCCTGATTGGAAACCCTAGAATCACGTAATCGGTAATCTGCAATCACAATCAAATTCCAGATTCAACTGTTCATTGGCTTCCTGCTTCTTGCGACTGCGATTTCGAATCAATGATTGCGATTTTCACCATTCTCGGTGTCGAGAGTGGAACCCATGGTGCTGGAACAGGTTTGTTTGCCTGGAAGGGATGTCTCGATGAAATTGCCCCATACGCCTGGTTCAATCGCGACTACCTCAAGTGATTGTAGTTCGATTGAAATAAATGTTGGCACATCTGTTTCTGTCTCCTGTACTGCCCCTGCATTCTCTGAGAATGGGGCATTCTCAGAGAATGGCGCATTCTCAGAGAATGGGCTTTCCCTATAACAGTTTTCAGGATGTGGTGTAAGGTATTCTTTGAGAATTCTTCATTATCTTCTCAGTCCTCTGTAATCATTTCATTCTTAGAGAATGTTTTACATATTACTAGATAATATTTAAACATATTCTCCAAGAATTTGAAAACTCTTACGTAACAATTTTTTTTTCTGAGAATGCAACTTTACTTCTCAGAGAATGCATCTGTATATTTGCAATCGTTCATTCTCACAGAATGCATCTGTATATTTTGTAATTTTTCATATGTATTTTTTTATAATCGTTGAATCGCAACGTTTCCTGCTCGTTGAATCACAACTGTAAACTATGCTCTGATGTTTGATTCTGTAGAATTTGAAAACCGACGATATCGTGTGCGTGATTGTAGGGAATTGGGGATGTTTACTCTTTTACCCTTAACCGGGGTTTTGCATTTAAAAACACGCGTATTGTTATGCTTTTAATTAAAAAAACGGAAATTTTAAAAGCCATTGATTTTATTGATCCAATGGTCCACATTAAGTCCTACATTAACACAATATTTAAGAATTTCATTTAATACTAACTCTATATATATATATATATATATATATATATATATATATATATATATATATATATATATATATATATATATATATATATATATATATATATATATATATATATATATATATATATATTCAGGCGGTTTAAGGGGAGAGCAAAGTGGGTTATTGTATAGGGCCCAGTTTTTGTAGGGGCCCAAAAAAATTGTAATAGTATACTACACTTCAGCCCAAAAAAAAAAAACACTCATGTTTTAAGAAAGATCGGATATTGATGCAGAGGAACTTTATACGGGGTTGAAATTATTTGAGATGTTGGACACCAATGAATTTAGCAACCCTATAGATGTTTTGAAGTTTCTGAAAGAATTTGATTATTTCCCAAATGCATTTATTGCATATAGAATATTGTTGACTATTCCAGTAATGGTGGCATCTGCAGAAAGGCGTTTCTCGAAATTGAAGTTTTTGAAATCTTACTTACGCTCTACAATGACTCAAGAAAGACTTAGCGGTTTGGCGATGATATCTATCGAGAACGAAATCTTAGAGAGTATAAACTACGAAGAGTTGATCAACCAATTTGCTATCAAGAATGCTAGGAGCGCTTCGCGGGTCATCGGTTAGCTATCACAATGTGTAATTACTCATTAAAAATACTATGTTTTTGCTATGTTTAATGCTATAAAGTTTATCGTCGTAAAAAAAAATTAGTTTATGTAATTTAATTTATTACACGTTAAGAGGACATTTTTTTTCCGGCTCGTCCCGAACATCCGAATCCTTGGCACCGGCCCTTTATATATTGGTCGAACATGTGTATCAAAGCTTCGTAGCAAACGCCGATCTACCTCATCGTCTATTCATTCATAAATGCATGCCTTATAAGTCAAATAAGGCCCATATCTTGTTATTTAACAAGGGGTTCATGTCTTCATCAACAAACCCAACGTTGCAAGCCAAGCTATTACATAGATTGATCCCACATTAGGTGTACCGTGTAACATCATATAGGCAAAAATACAATTTATTGAAATTTCTGGTGACAGGAAATATGAGAAATGTTAATATATAAAAATATATAGTATTTGGACTTTTCTCCGCAAATATGCCTATGGAAAGCTATTAAATTAATGCCAAATTGGAATATAGATTAAAACTAACAAGATTCGAGAACATCTCGAAAGATCTTTATCTAGTGCGTAGCTGGAAATGAAAATGAAATTAATTATGATGTTGACTGTGTATCAAAATATAACACGTGGTTCTGAATTTTACCAGTTAGATTCTTTGGATTAAATTATCACTTATATGTGATGTGTAAATATATCTATGAATAGTATTTGTGTAAGAGATAGAAATAAACTTATCTAGACTAGACCTGGCAAACGTGTCGTGTCGTGTCGATTTCGTGTCGTGTCAAAACATTAAATGGGTTGAAAGTGCTCGACCATAACCCAACCCGTTTAATAATCGTGTCGTGTCAACCTGTTTATTTTCGTGTCGAGTTCGTGTCGAGTTTCGGGTTTGGGGGTTTAGACATTGTAAATATATCATGTCACTTTTCGAGTTGAAACACTAAGTATGTTGAAAGAATATGAGTTTGAGGAAAAAAAGAAAACATGAAAGACTAGTAGTAGAAGCATTCACACTAAGTTTATAGAGCAATGTTAAAAGATTAGGAGTCGGGGAGATGAAGGACGAGGTTGCGAGGAGGAAAGAGAGGCCGAATGAAACTGTGGAGTATGAGTGATAAAGTATAAAAGTAAAAATGAATTCATGACCTAGGTGGCTAAGCGACTTCCGCATTATAAAACACGTCAATCAGAAGTTTTTCTTTTAAATATGGTATCGGTTTTTGATCTGTCCAATTTACATAAGAATTAGAAACACTTGAATATAAATAAACGGGTCATTTTCGAGTCAGTTTCGAGTTGAAAGTTTCAACCCTGACCTTACCCGTTTAATTATCGTGTCGTGTCGTGTCAACCCGTTTAATTAAACGGGTTGAAATCTCTTCCCCAAACCCGTTTATTTCGTGTCGAGTTCGTGTCGGGTTGTCGTGTCGTGTCAGGTTTTGCCACCTCTAATCTAGACATTGTATGGTAATAAGCTAACCGTAAGGTTGAGGGTTTAATCTTTACTATGAGAAATTTGTGGTTTATAGATAAATATAGTAGGTTTATGAGTAGATAGAATTGTCGTTACGAAAAAAAAATACATGTTGGTCTATAGTAACAAATTTATCCCAAACAAAAAGAACACTACACCCCTCACTCGTATAAATACATGTAATTGCAGCCAATATGGGATTAGCTCACTTGATAGAGGCATTGTGTTTTTAGACAGAATGTCAAGTGCTCCATCCCTGACACAGACGTTTACTAACTAGGTGTTACTAACTGCTAACCACTAACCAGCCGTTCTAAAAAATAACATGTAATTGTAAGTTATACAATATTACTTTTATATCCTTACTACACATCTTGAACATGAATGATTTATATAAATTCATAATTTCTCTCTAAGCCCTTTTATCGAGCGATGCATGTTCAATAAGGTATTTATTCTAAATGTATAAATGAAATTAATTTTTCATAAAAATTCGATTTTGACATTATGTTATTTTTTCAATTAAGACATTAAATTTTCACAAAAGTTTAATTTTGACACTACATTTTTCTATTTTTTTTAATATTGATCACTTAACTGGTCAACCCGGTTAACGGCTGATGTGACATGATAACGTGTCAGGTGTCAGTCTTTAATGACGTGGCGCTGGCATGACATGATGATGTGATATTTTTGGTGACATCACTTTGTAGGTTTCAAAATTGAATAAATAAATAAAATATAGTGACTTAATTGAAGAAAAATACATTTTAAGAATTGAACTTTTGTGAAAACTTAATGGCTTTTGTAAAATTTTCCCTAATTAATAATTTAAAACTCTTGCTCATGCCACACTAGATTGAAAACCTAATGTGTTCATCTCTGAAAATTGGAACATTAATGTCAGTGTTCAATCTATCTATATCTATATCTATATCTATATCTATATCTATATCTATATATCTATATAACTATTATAATAGAGGCCATTCATGAATGTGGATCAAGATAACTCAAATTCTTCCACCATATTCATTTGAAACCCCCAAGACTCTTCAACTTATTCTACTTAATGGTTTGATTAAATGAAATGTTTTTTGCTATATAAGAACATCATTTTCCATGTTTGGTTACTCTTAATTTTTTTTATTCTCTTTCCAATTTCTTTTTATAGAGTACATGAAAATTTAGCATAAGGTCGTAGTCATCTCATGTGTAAAAGAAAAACTTCAACGATGAAATATGTCAAGAGATATGTTGTTCTTTAGCTATATCAAAGATTTGAATGGTCGAATTGTTTGATTGGTTTAAAACATAGTGATACGTCTCTACAAATGTCTCACTGCCACTTTTGAAGAATTTGCATTGATGAAAGTAAGCAAGTTAATATGTTTAAAGAATCTTATTTTCCATGTTTGGTTAGTCTCATTTGTTTTTCTTATCCTCCTAATTTTCATGTAGAGTGGGTGAAAATATAGGAGTTTGTAGTCGTCTGATGTGTAAAAGAAAAAAGTATTATGAAATATGTAGCGGAATACGATCTTCAGCTCTTTCAAATATTTAAAGGATAACATTATTCGTTTGATGTCAAATACGTTGATGTTTTGCATTACAAGTTAATTGGTTTTCGTTGTATTATTTCTTCACTAAGATATCATCACAGTCGATCCCATAATTTTTTATTCATATTGTAAGTTTTGTCGTTCTTTTATAATTGTTTTTAGATAAATCACTAATGTTTCTAATATTTCTTAGTATAACTAGCAATTGCTTTAAAGTCAAGTTTGCTTTTGATTGTTTTAGGTTTTATGGCTTTAATAATTTTTTTAAGTAGATGAAACTCAAAACAATAGAGATATATATCATTACGAAAATGATAATAACAAATGTAAAATTAGACATCATACAACGAACTATCATTTTTATCAATTTCCAAAAATAACAATTTGTTATTTATAATATAAATTAAATTGTAGATTTAAAACATCTATGAGATTAATTATGAAGATGAAGAAGTAAACAAATAAAGAAGTAAATATTTTTAGTTTTTTCATTGAATTTGTTTTCATACAATTTAAATAATATTATATTTTATTAAACAAACTTAAAAAATTGTTTAAACGAAACCATATGTATCCGTTATTATTTTCAGTCTCACTTGATATAATTTTTTAAAGTTAGAATGTGTACGTCTTCATTAAATGAATTTTTAATGTTAACGTATAAAATAAATCGACTGAAAAGGAAAGAGTGTGACAAATTAGATATTGACGAAAGTGTAAATATTTTGTATCAATTGCAAGTGCTATTTCAATTAAAATGATTTACTTATGGTGTAATTATATATAACTCTTACATGGAGTTTGGAGAGTTATAGTGTTTAAATAAAACTTTAATGCAATTAACTAATTTTTATTAAATTCATGTGTTTCAAGTGGTTGACATAAATTTTCATATAGACATTATTCAGTTAGTTAAAAAAACTTTAAATATTTCAATAATTTTTAATTGATTCCATAAATATCAATTAAGTACCATATATAAAAAGACTTTTGAGTTATAGTTGTTTAATGTTATATAACAATTGCAAATAATTTTAAGAGTTGCAGTATTAATATATTCTTCGATACAATTAACAAGTTTTTATTACATTAATTTCAAGATATAATATCTATATTGAACCATATATATTTGAAAGTTTCAACTCTTCATCTTCCTAATATTAGTCATTCCATTAATTTATTTTAATACTAAATCTCTTCACCTCTCAACCAATTAAAAACTACAACCTAAAAGTTTTTTGAACTTATGGTACTTAATTGCTACTTATGACACATTGGTTAATATAAAGATATATATAGTTCACATAGGTAGCTTATGTTGTTGTAGTTTGGAAAATAAGATGGAGGAAAACATGACTTGATAACACAGAATATTTACTTTAGAGACGACTATTTATTTATATTAAACTAAAAAAGACAAAGATAAATAAGTTAAAAGAAATTACAAGTCGCAAGACAATAGACCTGTTGCATGCTTAGTTCTACCCCAAACATTCGTACTTTTGGGATTAACATTATTTGATAAGAAAAATAATATAAATTTGTGAGGTTGTTGTTAAGTCGGTTGTTAAAGATTTAAAATTTTAGATTTTATTTATAAATACAACAAAAATGAAACTTTGTGGTAAACAGTCTTAAAATATTTAGATAATAAGATTAATAAACGTAAAACTTGATTACTATTTAGTAATATTTTTTCTAAAAATAATATAACAGACTGATAAGTAGACCAGAAGCAATGAATGTTTACTTTTTTAATCAAATGAAATTAAAAGTTATGACAATATTTAACTTTCTAATAGAAGTAATTTTTTTATAAATGAAAGTGAATAAGGGATTCAAAACTGATTGAAAATATGTTTTAAATAATAAGTCTAATAGAATCATATTCATATATTTGTATTAAATTTTATCTATTAAAAAGTTTTTATTTAAAAATATATAATATTATTTTAGTTAATATTATTGAAGTATTATTTACACATACAACTCTAAAGGAAAATGACCCACACCAATATATTTCTCATAGACTATTTTTATGTTATTATTAGTTCGTTTTATTTTATATTTATTTTAAATTTGAGATAATTTATGTAAATATATTTCTATAATACTTTTAACGTTTGATCATTTATAATAATTGACTCCAAAAAGATGACTATGTTTTTTTCGATGTTTGGATGTAAAATTATTATTAATACAATATGTTATATGATTGATTTTTTTAGTTTTGCATATTTCGATTAGATCTAATATTTTATGTTTATATTTGATCAGCCAATATATTTTACTATATAAATTTACTCCTACGCAACGCGCGGGAATACGCCTAGTCCTATCCTAATAAATAAGTAACTATTGTACACTTGTCATCACCATATTGAATTTGCCACATGTCATTTTCTGATAATTTTGATTTAAAAAAAATAATTTATTTGACAGTTACAAATGTTTAGAATGATTTAAGGATTTTATTGAAATTTTGAATGACTTCCTTATTTCTCCGACCGTTACCACCAAGATCCTCGAATCAAGCTATAACTTTCTTTACGATTGAAAAGGCCGCATCCGGTACCCACCATCACTACGACTCCATCGGCCTTGGAAATATATTGGTTGTTTCTGAAACCCTAGCGCCGTCACCGCCATTCGCTACTACCTGAAACGACACACTCCAAAGCTGCTCACCATCGCTTCCCCTGTTACCCTCACAACCATCACTTTAGCCTCTTTTAACCAGCGTTGTCCGACTTCAAATTCATTAATAGTAATCAAGTGTACAGGTTCATGATTTTTGTTCGTATGTGGCTCTTATTCTTTCTGATCGTCAGTGGTATTCTTTCTGTTCGTCATTGGTACTGGTGGTTTACTCGGGTTTGTCATCTTGATTTCCGCTGGTATGCGGGTCTTATTCTTTCTATGAATTTGCTCAATATTTTTCTAATTTATGCTATTTAAGTTCATTAATAGTAAAATTGAGTGGACGTCTTTCACTTCAAGAACATTAATTAGAACGAGGTGCAAATATGAACAAAAATAATCACTTTAGTGTCTCTATTTTATCTTTGTTCAGTTGAGATTTATAATTTAGAATTCTTTGTTTGCATATGATCATGGCCTGGTCAGTTTACACATGTTATTTTGTATCTTAGAGTGCTAAAGGAGACTGGCTGAAGATGCGAGGTTTTGGTAAGATGTTTTGAGATGGTTATGTTTCTACCAGTTCTATTTCTTCATATCCGAATAAAAAACTAAGAAATTAATCTTATGCATCTGAATCTCAGGTTAAAAAGCTTTCAGACAGCTCGCTTTGAAGGTATCTCTTCTCTTGTATGCTCTTATGGTAGAACTTTTAAGATTTTCTGTGTACTTTTATTTTGTTAATTTATAATAAGACATTTTTTAATGATTATTACAATTTTCGTGTTATCTGACATGAGGTGACACTGATTATGTGCTTAAAGTTTGAAGATGACATGAAACCTGCATTATGCTGTAAGTATGTTCACTCTTTAGGCGGTATTTTATTTTTCCAATTTCATTCTTGTAGTCTTTATTTTCGTCCTCAAATCCATTGGCCACCACCAACGCCACTCAACACTGTTGTCTCCACAATTGAAGCATGGTGTGGAATGAAAGATAGTTGAATCGTAATTGTAAATATATGTGGCGCCCAAGATTGTCTCTCTAAAGAGCCCTTGTGGAGAGAGGGGAGACTCCAACATATATACAAACTTATAGGACCGAGTCGCACCAATGTGGGATACACTAACAGTAATGTTATGATGTTTGTTTGGCTTTATTTTTTTGCTTTTCTTTTCTGAAGAGAACTAATATTGGAAATGCTGTTATGATGTTTTTTTTTTTGACTTTTTGCTTTAATCAATGTCTTTTTTGTCTTTCTGGAAAACAGTCCCATGGACATAAACACTGATAGACGATTGACTAAAATGTGGTTCCGCTGGTAGATCCACCCCGACTTTCACCAGGTAAATACAAAAAATTCTAATAAAGGAGTTTTATGTTATGTTATTGATTTACATTTATACTGGATCAAAATTTCAAGTACCTGGTTTTTGAATTAAAGTCATGGTGGATTAGGTGCTGGATTCTTAGTTGATCTGCCAGGGGAGTTCCTATTAGACACCTCGGCTCTTGAGAAGGCTGCTTCCCGTATTCAACTGGTTTAGTATTATTTTTGACAATGCTATCTAACAAGATTAAATGTTTGTGTCTCAAATTTATTTTAAAGGTCATCATGGAAAGCAATGGGAAAGGAGCACAGGTTGTTGCTTGTCCATATGCATTGGTTCCGCAACTTCAACAGCTGTGCTGGTAATGCCTTTTGTCCAGATATTTATATAATTTAGTTTGCGGATGGAATTTGAAGGAGTTTAATGGGTGGTGTATGGTATTTTTATAGCCATGGTGAGAAGGAGTTTTGCTAACCAGATGACAAAAGTAAGATTAAAATTTTGATTTTTTGGTCTATTGCTCATATTGATATATAAGTTTCACGGGTATTTTTGTCATTCCCAATGTTCAAAAGAGATTTTCAGAAAAAGGACATGGAGCTGTCACATTTTCAGTTCAAAGTATGGAGATTTTGAAGAAAGAGTGTTTGTCCATAGGTTGTAGACAGCTATGTGTACCTTTTGATATACCTATCATGCTAATTTCCTTTTGCTTTAAAACCGAGAATACCCCAAAATGTTACTCATTTGGTTTTTAATTCAGTCTATTAACTCATCAATTCACCACATCTGCATAACCCCATCGTTTCCCGCCAACATCATTTTTTTTTCCGATGTCATACTTTTTCCAGCTACAAAACTGAAATAAAATGTAAATGAAATTTGAAAAAACTATAAATGATTTGGATATCCAAATAAAATTAAACCATAATTTCTAACATTGCTTTTTAACACGTTTTATCAAGATTTTTCTAACATTAATGTTAGACTAATGAACCACAAGTTAACCAAATGAAACTGTAAGGTCCGTATAATTAAAATTCATAGAAGTTATGGTTTAACTTTTATATGGATATCCGATTCACTTATAGTTTTTTTCGAATTTCATTAACACTATTTCGTTTTGTAGCTGGAAAAAGTATGGTGACCGGAAAAAAAAACTTATGTTGGCCGGAAACGATGGGGTGATACTAGCAAAGTTATAAAATTATAGTGACAAATTAAATTAACAAAATAATGACAAAACCAAGTAAAGATAGATCTATTATCTTTTGGTAGTTAAAATTGAACCTATTATTTTTCGGTAAATATTTTTAAAAACTGCCGTAGTTTGGTACAAAACTTGTGTTTTGACAAAAATTAAAAATTTTAATTATATAATATTAAAAGAAACACTAAAATAATATAATAAAAAATACATATTTGGTCAAAAACACTCTTTAGGAAACACATATTTCCATGTACATGTATCAAAATAATATAATAAAAAAATACATATTTGGTCAAAAACTTGTGATGCCCTTTGTGCAGCTGCTTGTAAACTAGGGCTGCTTGTAAACTAGAGAAGAAACAATCAATGGAAGAGACACATATTTCCATGTACATGTATCAAACTCTTAATTCTTAAAGCATGTATAAATCTTGATTGCAGAATCGTTGAAACTTAACTACATTGAATCTGAGAAATGGAAACTACAACGGTTGCAGAATCTGAAACTTAACTACATTGAATCTAAGAAATGGAAACTACAACGGTTGCAGAATCCAACGACCGGAAGGGGACGATGGAGGTGGGTGGGGTCAAGAGGGTGTGGAAATAGCGCCACTTATATGATTTTGATTAAATATTATAAACAATTAATAAAAGATTAAAAAATCACGGCATAATAGTCATCCTAGATCCAACCATAATTAGATGGTGTCTACTGGTTACTAATAAATGCAAACTTAAGGAAGAAATTAATTGATTTTTAAACTTTGGATTCAACGATTTTGGTTTAACTTTGCGATTTTGGATCAAGCATAAATATATTATTATAACTAGGTTATAGACTCGTGTAGTTGACAACTAATAAAAGCTTATATAACTTAACATATTTTACGTTCTTAGAGGTATGTATATAAACATTAATATAAACAAAGTTATTTATTCTAAATACAAAAGATAAAAATTTGATTCGTTTGTTTACTATTAAAACATCCATTACAAGTAAAATTCACGAAATTGGTATGTCTTAAAATTGTTTCATTCAATTCAAGAAACTTTGCTATTATATGATTTTTTAGGTATTATTAGTGACATCTAACATATGAATTTTTTAATTTATATTTTTCTTATATTAACTTTTATATCTTATTCTTTTCATTAAAAGCACTTTAGACGTTTAATCTTGATGTCATTTATTTCCATATTTTATTATAATTTTTCTATCTTTAAATATGAAATTAACTCGTAAAACATTATAAGAATTGAACGACATTAAAATGGCTTGATAAGTAACAACTACATCTTAATATTATGTAACATTATTGTTGTGATATTCAACATATATCAAAGGTGGGTTTGTTTTTAAGACAGCCAGTCTTCATACATGGTCAGTTGTATGTTGCATTGTCCAGAGTTAAAAGTAGAGATGAATTAAAAATGTTAATTTTAGACAACGATGGTACACTTACCAATAACACAACAAATGTTGTATTCAGAAAAGTCTTTCAAAACTTGTAATTTGTTATAATTGTTTAAAATTTATCAACAATTATGTTGTAGTGTTTTATTTAACAACATATTATCCAAAAATTTCATTATATATTGTCGACAATTTGTTATAAAAATTTATTAGTTCTTAGATCTTTCTATTTAACATTTCCCCGTGTAATATACGGGTCTTACCACTAGTATCTTATAAATGAGGCAAAAATACTTCAACCATATTCATTTGAAACTCCAATGACTTTTCAAATGCATTTTAATAATGATATTGTCATACTACTTATTGTAATTTATTCTACATATTAATCACTACAAGTAAAAAGTTTTTTAACTTATGGGTATTAAGTAGTAATTATTGTATTTAATTGGTTACATCCAGGAGAGATTTCATGTTTTCATATTGAATGAGGAAGAGGAAGATAAAAATTTAGAAGATGCAATTCTATACAAGCAAGATCAATTTGACATCTATCATATTCGTTTCCTTGAAAGTTATACCGGAGAGACTAATAAGAAGATCATATTTATTTTCATTTCATATCAAAAGTTGATGTTCTTTATAATATATGTTGATTTTTAATTTTTATTCTTTTACAAAAATTTGATATGTTGTAGCATGTAACTAAATAAACTAAAAAACATGATGCACCTTTTAAAATAGATATTATGATTACATCATTAGATAAATCCATATCATATGTGTATTACAAACGAGATAAACATATCTCAAATCTTATGTAAAATATTTCGATTCTTGATATTCTCTATATTCTTTTAGTTTCTAGAACTTTATATTATTTAAAATAAAATATGTTGTCCTAAAGTTAGCTATTAAGTAAAAACGTTGGTTGCAAAAAAAAATTAATGATCACATATACAAGAAAGTTGCGTATTAAAACTTACTAACAATTAAAATATTCATTTTATAATAAGTATAATTTGAAATGAAGAATACATAAAATAGTTGTAATTATTAAATCTCATCATGTAAAATATCATTTATCTCATGATAAACTAGAGTTTTATTACCATATTATTCAAAATAATAAAGATATTTTATTATCTTAGAATTATTTTTTCAT
Organism: Cichorium intybus; assembly: GCA_023525715.1. NCBI lineage: Eukaryota > Viridiplantae > Streptophyta > Magnoliopsida > Asterales > Asteraceae > Cichorium > Cichorium intybus. Next base: position 1,535,719 of record CM042015.1, on the reverse strand, counting down.
ACATAAGTATAAATATTGTATTTATAGCAATATATAGTTCTTATACAATTTTCAACTTGCTTATAACTAATTTTACCAAAGTTACATTTTAATTTCTGTAAAATCGTACAACGGCTTACAAAGAAACGACTATTTGTTACTTTGAATAATATAAAATCTTTTAATATTTTAATTATGTAATTGTATTCCTGCGCAACACGTGGGGATTCGTCTAGTGTATCTTATAAAAGAAGCATATTTCCAAGCACCACATTGATTTGAAACTTCCATGTCTTTACATATTTCCAATAACTTTTCAATTTTTTTATAATGCTTACTAATTGTTTTATCATAACCATATTTTACAATCACTTAAACTATGTGTATATTTAATAAAGACTATCATGAAGTTTTGTTCTTACATTTCTAATAAAAACCAATTAATACTTAAATTTGATCGAAATTAATATTTTTACAAAATACTTAGTAAAATATATATAATTAATACTTAAATTTGGTAAAATTGAATAGTGTTTACAAAATACTTAGTAATTATATTATAATTATCTTCTAACAAATTGAGTTTGCTAACATGTAAGTGCATTTTAAAATTACATATATATTATCATTATTAACAGGCATTTTTTTCCTTTAATCATATTTATTAAAACTCTTGAAACTTTTCAAATTCTTTTTAATAATAGGGTTAATTTCATATATATTCTAAATAAATAGCTAAATATCATATTTGCCCTAAATAAGTCTTCAAAATATCATATACACCCAAAACTTTTATTTTAAAATTTTTTAAACATTTTTACTCATTATTTTTACCAAATAACTGTTATACCCTTATTATAAATTTAGTTAAAAATATCATGTATACTTTAATTAAAATCAATTGTTTTTATATAAACTAAATCTCAATACCATTTTAATAATGAAGTTATTACTGAAAAGTTGTATTACAAAAGCATTCACCGAAGGATCAAGAAATTCAGGTTGAAAAAGAGTGTATAAAAACAAACAGGTTGAAAAAGATTGTACACCTTGAAATTCAGTAAACTATTAAGAAATTCAAAGCAACAAAATTCATAGCAATTGATGAGGCGTACAAAGTAATCACAACCAAACTTTCTTCCACAATATCAAGTAATCACAGTATCAGTATCACAGCAAAATTTACAGAAATTCAGAGCAACAAAATAATGTACATACCGAAATTCAGAGCAGCAAAATTCACAGAAATTCAGAGCAATGACATGATGATTTACGGTATCAGGTAATCACATATTCACGATATCAGATTGAAAGATAATGTAAAAATAGACTGTTCTTGATCAAACTGTCACTGAAGGACATCAATGGCGTTGTGGCGTCTTCCTGGCGAGGCGGAGACAATAGCGTAATTAAAAAAAATTATCAAATCGTCGCTGAAGGACATCAATGGCGTCTTCCAGGCGATTGGGTGAGGAAACCACTACTGAATGATAGAGAAAACGACTAGAATGGCTGCTGAAGGATGGCGCAAACAACGACAATGACACCCTTCGGTGTGCCAATTAGGTTTCGATCGTGAATCCTCTGTATATATAAGCAATTGAAGAAGGGCATTATGGTCAATAATAGTTGTTTTGTAATTACAATGTTTTTAAATCATCAAAATACGATTTAATATGTTTAAAAAATATTTAAAAATATGATTTTGGGTATACACGATATGTTGAAGACTTATTTTGGATAAATATGATATTTCAATTTTAGATAGGATAAATATGATATTTATCTGTTTATTTAGGGTATATATGAAATTAACCCTTAACAATAATATCAACGTTAGTTCATAATCATAAATGATATGATAAAGTTATATATTATAATGATATTATCATATCAATCATGATAATTCATTTTAAATAAACATGAGTTTTTAATTGTTAAAGTTGACGATGAAACATTATTTTAATTTTATTGTATATGTAAATTTTAAAATTAAATGTACGTAAAAACATGATTTTAGTATACTTATTAAATCCATACAAACATTATCATGAGTTTGTAATCATAAATATTATGACAAAGTTACATATTATAATGATATTATAACATTAATTAAGGTAATTTATTTGAGTTAAACATTATTATTTAGTTGTTTAAGTGTTGACAATAAAAATATGCTTTTAATTTTATTGTATATGTAATGTGTAAAATTAGTTGAACTAGTACATGAATGTCTGAAGCTTTATAATAATTTAACATTAGTTGGCTTTGGGTTTGGGTCATAACTGTTTTCTTAGATGTCTACCCTATCTGGATATAATTTTATCAATATGTATACTATTATTTTGTATTTAAACTAATTAGTGCTTTCTAAAATTTTGTATATAGTCGTTTTTTAAATAATAATTCATTAATGTTTTGTTATAAGAAACATTTTTTTATCTCTTTAACTAATACAATTCAAAACCCTTTTTAAATCATGATATTTAATTCATCAATTGAAAGATTTTTAGTTAATTTTAACGCAAAAAATCCGTATTTTAAAATTAATAATTTTTGTACAACATTCAAGAACCAATTTAGTTGAAGTTGAAATATTTTTTTTCATTGTTTTAAGTATCATAAATATCAGTTAACCATCGTAAGTTAAAAATACCATTTGGATTGTATACAATTACTTAGAAGTTAGAGAGTTTTGATATTAAAATAAATATTCACTGGGATTAGTTTATTTTCATTAAATATGTGGTTTAATAAAACCACATTAAAAGATTTCATTTCAACTAGGGATTTCACCATTATGATGGAATATACTAAGATAAGAGATGTTAATCCATTGAAAGATGAGTAGTTGTTCAAGTGCAGTTATGTACGATATGAAAAATAATCAATCTTAAGAATAAAAATAATATACTAATGTTGGAGATGATATTCGCTAAAGATATAATATATTTGTGTTTGTATTTATATTTTTTGCAGTTATTGTTGATAGATACATAACTATGATGCAAAATGAATTAAATATTTATTTTGAAACATAATAATCTGAATATTATTTCGTTAATTGAATTCTATTAGTATAACTGCTTTGAAATTATTTATTTTTAAATTTCTAATAAATTTCTTTTTTTATCTTATGGTTAAAGATAATATCAACAATTTACATAAATATTTATTTTTAATATAAGAATAATTATTTCATAGTTAATCACAATAAATTAATTATTTTTGACAATATATCTATTAATATTTTGACTACGTAATCTTTTCCCACGCAACGCGCGGGGATTCGCCTAGTGTAACATAATTTATGCATGTCTTTCTAAGCACACATACATACACGCAAAAAAAAATAATAATAATACTTACTTCATGTTCGTTAAGTTTGTGTCCATATTAGCCAATATTAGGGGAACATAGTTTATATGCTCTTTTTGAAAGCAAAGAACTTTTTCAATGAAACATGACATAAGTATTTGTTCTATAATGCAGTGTAAAGTCCTTCTGTTCAAACTTTTCGTTTTATGTGGCATCCTTGATGCCAATGTGTAATCGGTTGCTTCAGTTTTCAATGTCCAAATCCTTCTTTCATCTAGATAGCACACATTTTTAATGCTACCTGATCACCTGAAGTAGGCTAAATTTAGAACTTAACATTTCTATCTATTTTTTTTATTGGAAGTTCATATAAGTCACTTGAGCTTCTTTGTTATCTTTAAAGAAAGGGAAGTAGATAAGTGTTGGTAGGAAGATGATTCAGTGCTCATTCATTTCTAAATTATTTTAAGCGTAAATTGCACAAATGACACTAAGTTTTCACAAAAATTAGATTATGATATTATGGTTATTTAAATTAAGAGTAATTGTATTGACTCCTATATTTTATTCCTACCCATATGAAATTATGAAAAATGTCACATTTTATAAAACTAATAATATTTTAATACACATGTCATAATTTAACTTGGGTAGGAAGATTAGGTGGAATAAAAGGTAGGAACAAAAACAATTTCTCTTAAATTAAGTCACTACATACTTTGTTTACAATTTTAATACACATGTCATAATTTACTAAAAAGTGTCACGTTATCTTCTCATGCCAGTGACACGTTATTAAATACTGACACATCATCATGTCATAACAATTGTCAACCAGATTGACCCATTAAATGATCAACTTAGAAGCAAATTGAAAAATATAGTATCAAAATTGATCTTTTATGAAGACTTAATATTTTAATTAAAAAAATACCACAATACCAAAATCGATTTTTTAATTTAATATTTTAGTGTAATTTGTTCTATTTAAAATTATTACAAATGAATACATTTTAATATTTAATTGATGTGAAAGATAGTAATCTAAAAAACTTTTCTTTTTAAGATAAATTATGATTGTTTCTTTGTTTTCTTTGTTTTCTTTGTTTTTTGTTTTTTATTTATCATCCTTCAACATAACTTTCGTCGGGTATTCTTGTGTCTACTAGATATTGACATATGGAGTTGAGATGTTTTTGGATTCATATTTTGATTTTGATAGATATTCTTATTTAAATAACATGTTAATGCTTTTTGTCCTTATGCCAACGATTTTAAATGGTTTTATAATTCTGGTTTATTTTAAATTACTTAAGTTGAAGTTGTATAATGACTATATCAAATATAGTATGTAATAAGTATAACAGTTTTTTCATAAAACAAATTAACATAAATCATCAATTAGGGTCAAGTGATTGATATTTTATACTTCGTTTTACTTTTGTCCACGTCTTTTTAATTTAAAAAGATTGTTATATTAACTAATTTAGTGAAGTAATTTAACTGATGTTATGAGAATAAAACATATACATTAAAACAAAAACAAAAACAAAAACAAAAACTTTCCTTTGATTATTATTATTCGGAAAGAATGAATAGTAACAAAATGGCAGTAGAAAAGTAGTAAGGTACATAACACAAGCACCACAAGCCGAGCTCGGGCACCATACGCCATACACAACCTCACCTCAATAATGTAACCATTATTGTGGGGTCTAGCTACCTTCTAGGGGTGAGAATGGGGCGGTTTGGTTCGGTTAGTGGCCAAAACCGAACCATAACCATTACAATCGGTTAATGCATTTTAGTAGCCATTGGTTATGGTTAATATTGGTTATGGTTAACGGTTTTAATCGGTTAATGGTTTTGGTTAATGGTTTAATAATGGTTAACCATAATTACATAAAAATTTAAAGTTCGTTTATTTATAAATTTCTATGATTTGTATGAATTTAAAAGTTAAATTGTCTCAAAAGTCAAAATAATGATATTAACTATTAAAAAGATATCAACTTTTTATTATTTTTCTAGTATATATACTAAAATCCATGCAAACGTTAAAAAAAGATTTGATTTACTTTTAAAATTTTATTACATTTATCATATGATCTTGTTTTTTTAATTACAAAAAGGAACCAAATTCCCTTTTTAGTATCATCCTTTCCACAACTTGATGATTGTGATTATTTAACTATTGAATAGCTTTGATCCCATTTCATGACCATTAATTACGTTTGACTGTGTCAAAAATTGAAAGTTCTGCTTTGGTTTTTAAACATGAGGATCGAGTAAATTGTCAATTCATACAAGCGGCAAGTTGTATCAGATTGATTAAAAACAATTAACAAATTAACAAATTGATATGAAGATTGAAGCGTAAAGCGGAAAATTGATTAAAAACAATTAACAATTTGATATGAAGCGGTGAATTGATTACAAACAATAAACAAATTAACAAATTGATATGAAGCGTAAAGCGGCAAATTAATCTCTAATCAGCACATTGATATGAAGCATAAAACGGAAAAAGTTGTTCTTTTTCACGGTTTAGAATATTAGTACATTACAATACAATTAACATAAATTAAAGCGTATCATAATCAAGATTACAATAAATATAAAATTACTAATAATGAGATGATCGACTGATTGAGTATTGGCAATGGCTGCTACACGCACGATAGTGAGAATATGACGAAACGACGGAATGTGATGACCTCGTCCAACCCTGGTAACCTATCTATCCTCAATTGTTTTGGATTTTTTGGGCTTGGATCTTTATCAATTTAATGTTTCCTATTTAACTACAACATATAAACTATATATTATTATATTTATGAATCGTAATATAATGTTTCATACTGAATTTATAACATATAAAATATTTATTATTATATTTATTGGCGGTTCGGTTAATATATGTTCGGTTTCCCTATAAAACCATAACCAAACCATTATATTTCGGTTATCAAATATACAAACCAAAACATTCGGTTAATAAATGGTTCGGTTATAATGGTTCGATTTTATCGGTTATTTTGGTTATGGTTCGGTTTTTCGGTTATTATTCTCACCCCTACTACCTTCTTTACTGCCCTTTTGTTTCCTTCATCATTGCTTCCTTCTTTTGCATACTTATTATTACTATGAGACTTACAACTGTCATATTATATAATTATTTGTTAAAAATAGAGTAAATTACAGATTTGGTCCAGGTGGTTTATATGAAATTACACCGGCAATTCACGCTTTCAAAATTTATATTGGTTGTCCCTGTGGTGGCAAAATGATAACAGATTTGGTCCCTGACCATGTGAAAAGACCAAACTGTCCTTTTCGATTTCTTTTTCCTTTTTTAATTATTTTATCATTTTAATAATTAAAAATAAATGAAAAATACAAACCCCCTTCCCCTCTCTCTTCCGACCGTTTCTCGATTGTCATTAATTTGGATCTTGACACGAAAATATCGCAACATAGTAATTTTATCCCAATACACCGACGCCATTCTAATTCTCTAACACCTCCATAAACATTCCACTCTCCGAATTAGGTGAAGACCACACACTTGCTAAATTGGCTGGCTACATGTTGCACTGTTACAAATCGGGTCTTGAATCCAAAAGAGGACTCTAGGTGAAACCGACCCACGGGTCAGTGAAACTTGCAGGTATCTTGCTGAAGCCCATGTCCAATCTTACAAACACATCGATGGCCAGTCTTACCTCTGTGGAGTAGTCGACCAACTCATTATTGAAGATGACAACGATGGTTCGCTCCTCTGTGGAGCGTAGTCATTGAAACACACTCAAACCGATTTTTCGAATCCCGATATGTTAATAAAAGAATCGAACTTGGACCAAAAGATTGCCACCAAATGGATAGAAAAGATAAAGTGAGCAATGGCTACCTATTACCGGCGAGGTTTCTCCGTCTGTCTCTCGATCCCTCTCGTTATCAGTCCAAACCAAAAACCCTACTTTTCCCTCTCGTTATCGACTGTAGTACGAAGCCCAATATAAAGAAAACGGGCATTGAACTTGAAATCAGACTAAGGGTTACATCTCCGCCCACCAACAACCCTAGCATCGTCGGCTGCCATCCCCGCTGCCTCCGGCGACCTTGTCCAACGGCAATCAATAGGGGTTTTGAAGAAGTTTATTGAGACCAAGAGATTGTCTTCAAAGTGGCGATGAGTTTTGGGTGCTCGCAAATGAAGGGCGATTAAAATGGAATTGGGTTAATAAGTCTGGTTTCCAATTTGTGATTTTCTTTTTCTTTTCTTTTTTTAATTAGATAATAAATAGGTATAAGAAAAATAAAAAAGAAATTAAAAGGGCATTTTGGTCGTTTCACATGGAATATTGACCAAATCGGTTATCTTTTGGCTACTACAGGGACATTCACTGAAATATTTATATCACCACAGGGACCACCAATGTGAATTTTGAAAACATTAACTACCAGTGTAATTTCGTGTAAACCATAGGACCAAATCTGCAATTTACTCTTAAAAATAATTATAATTCTAGTTTAAACTATAAAATAACATAAAATGATACACATTATATATATATATATATATATATATATATATATATATATATATATATATATATATATATATATATATATATATATATATATATATGAGAAGGGTGAAAATATTGAGAAAATGAGAAAGAATCTGGGCCTTCCAACTAATAAAATTTATGGCTTATATTAATCTGTTATTTATGATAATTTTGAAATTATTTACATATTTAAATTCAATTAATTCAAATTAAAAGTAAGACAAGGGTATTATTGGAAGTAGTTATTAATCTATATTTATGAACTCCATAAATCACTCTTCTCTCTCCTCTCTCTTTCTCGATCGAGATCTCTCTATCTCCATTAGTTTACGGATGAAAAAACCCTAAAGTTTCTGAATCACTACCCATCGCCCTTTTCAAATCGAACCCTTCATCGTCATCATCATCTCGCTACGACATCGCCATCTCTATTAGTTGTTATTCCGACCATCTCCTTCGCTAAACCTCACTTTCACTACCATCTTTATGTAACCAGAAAATAGTCCCTAGTTCAGCATCTTCACATGAAAACAGTCCCTGGTTCATCATCTTCACGCGACAACCATCTAACCTCCGCCTCTTCACGCGAAGAAAACAGTCCATGGTTCATCATCTCTCTTTAAATCAGGTAACAACCATCTTCTCACATTCCCTTTTTCAAAATCGCAGCCCTAACCCTTTTTTCAAAATCGCAGCCCTAAATATGGGTACCCAATATTGGATTTCGAGCAAAGCTGCCATTCTGCCGCCACAACCATTCATAAAGTCAATTTAATTTATGTCGATTCATTGTTGCAGGTTGGTAACAAGATCATTAAGAAAAGGATTCATGTGCGAATTGAGCGTGTTATGTCATCGAGGTGCATTGAAGAATTCAAACAAAGGGTTAAAAAAACGATGTACTAAAAGCTGAAGCGAAGAATAAACTTATGTTGTCAACGATCTCAAAGGTGGATATTAAGTCAGAAATATTGTTTCAGGTTCTTGTGTTAATTTTTGTGTCTTCATGTTTATGGGAACTAGATATCTTGATCTGTTTTCTCTTTATTTTATGAGAATATTAAGTATTGGTTCTAGGGTTTTGAAACTAATTATTACGAAGAATGAACTTATGATTTTCTCATAGCAACTTATTGGTTTTGGCATATGTATTAAATTAACAAGATATGTTAAAATTAAAGAACTTCTCTTGTTGGTTAATGTTCATGCCTAAATACAGTTTTAATCATGTATAATACAGTTAGACATACATCGATCTGGTGCAACTGTAATCACCGATGATTATAACGGTAATCACCGATGATTATAACTGTAATCATCGATGATTATAACTGTAATCACTTATGATTATAATGTGATCATTGATTATTATAAATATAATCATTTGTGATTATAACTCTAGATTGCTTTATCATGGGCATAATCATTTTTTGATATCTTTGAACTTTATTTTGCAGATGTGAATGCAAAAACAAGAATGATTATATTCATGGGTGCCCCATCTTTGTTTTTATGTATGATGGTAGCAACAAGAATAACGATCAAAACTACAACATCGGCGAATTCATTTTATGATTAAATGTGTATTTATTTAAGAACAATGATGTATTCGCGTATGATTAAATATGTATTCATTTTATGATTAGATGTGTACTCACTTACGATCATATGTATATTTACATATCATTGCATGCTTATTCATTTATGATGACAGGTTTATTTATTTATGATTAGATGCGTATTCGGTAATTCTCAAATTTTATGTATATTTTATTCATTGATGATTACAACGTAATTTTGTATAATCTCTATAAAAATACTGTTAAAAATTAAATCACTAAAATTATAAAAATATTTTTTTATATTCATCCATGATTGATACTGTGAAAAAGAATAAACAAACTATTAAAATTTCGAATTTTGAAAAAAGAATTGATAAAAATATTTTTTTTATTTTCAATTAATAAAATAACAAAAAAATCAATTAATTCCTTTGTTTTAGGTAACAGCAATCGTAATCTCTATAATCATGGAAACTGAATAAATTAATCTCATGATTATAGGAAAACATAATTATTTAGTATTTTTAATTAATTAGTCATATTGTAAAATTACTATAATATCCCTATAAAATAATTGGTCCAGAATCATTTTCATATTCTCAACCTTTTAATCCTTCTCATTTTAACCTCTCCCTATATATATATATATATATATATATATATATATATATATATATATATATATATATATATATATATATATATATATATATATATATATATATATATACATATATATATATATATATATATATATATATATATATATATATATATATATATACATATATATATATATATACATATATATATATATATATATATATATATATATATATATATATATATATATATATATATATATATATATATATATATATATATATATATATATATATATATATATATATAGGGTTATTGACCTAATTACCCAACAAAGTTTCTAAAAATATTTTAAAAGGTCCCTTAACTTTATTTTCGTTGTTTGAAGCCATTAAAATGAAAAAAACCGTGTCTATTTAGTCCTTTTTGGAAAGGCTACTGGTTGAGCCGGTGAAAAAGCTTCTGTGGAATTACACCTCTCAAAGAATTGGACAAATTTATATTCATATATTAAAAACTGTCTGCGATCAAACAACATGAGCTCTGTGAACAATGAGGCCCCCAAGTGGAATCACAAGCAGTTTCTTTTTGGGACCAAGGCTAACTTTATCCAATGAAATGCCCAAATCGGATCCAGTTTCATTTTTATTGTGTTCTTTGTCTTTGCTGCTTCTACTGTCATTTGAAGCAACAGCCACGTTCTTGATCTTCGATTCTTTGGCTGCCATTTTTGTAAGGATGTTTGACTTGATATGGAATGGGTTATTGACCACCGCCACCGTCTCTCCCCTCCACAACCACCGCTCCCTCCGCCACAGCCACCGCTCCCTCTGCCACCCACCGCTCCCTCGAAATATTCTTTTATAATAGCTACAGTGATCGAGCTTGAAATACATGACTTGAAATACATGGCCGAAGGCGAAGAAGATGAGAGAAGAAGCCTCTGGTTCTTCTGGTAATGGCAGAAATGAAGAGCAAGAATTTACCGATCTTATCGAATGGCGAAAAAGGGTAAATTCCTACAAATCCCTTTGTAGGTTTCTGATTAACATCATGCCGGGATTCATCTCCGTCGTCGGGTGTCGAATCATCCCTCAAGAACTTGGACCACTGGGAACTGAAGAAGGCCCGATTTTATGGTCGCCGATGTTTGAAATCCTCGGAGACGTCGATGGATCATCGATGTTTTCTTCTTCACGGAAGAGAGCGGGAACTGTAATGTGTTATTGCTTGAAGTTGAACCTCGACAACGGAAGGACGGGGGTAAATTGGTCCATAGCAAGAAACCCCGCTGCCGGTGCCGGTGCCGGGGAGTATTTCGCTCCATACCCAGATCAAGTTCTTGAAAACATACCTGAAAATGTTTTGGATTTCTTGACTTCACGGCGTGACAGGAACGCCGTCGCCCTCGTCTGCAAATCATGGTACCGTGCGGAAGCGTACACCAGATCGCACGTGTTCATTGGGAACTGTTACGCGGTGGCGCCACGGCGGGTTACAGGACGGTTCAGCCGAGTCCGGTCAGTTACTCCCACAAGATTGGGGTGCGTACTTCTCGCCGTGGGTCTCCACCATGGCCACCGCTTATCGTGTGCCGGAGAAGATCCACCTTAAACGGATGTCTATAACCGACGATGATCTGGCGATGATTGGTCACTCTTTTCCCAGTTTTAAGGAGCTCCTCTTGGTCTGCTGTGAAGGTTTGGGTATGCTTTGAAGGTTTAGGCACCAAATGTTAATCGATTCAGGTGACTGCGAGCTCTTGAGCTAATTGAGGATGAAGTATCCAATTCTATGAGTTGTTGTGTGACGTGTACCATATTATACACGTGGTATTATTGTCACATTATTTTATTTAATTATAAATTATATTTCAACAGGGTAACCGGTTAATTCTTAGAAAAATGACTAAATTAACAGTTTATTCCGGAGTTTAATGGCTTGGAAGGAACAAATTTTAGTTGAGTGACCTTTTAAAATACTTTGGGATAGTTTATAGGGTCATTATGTCAATAACCCATATATATATATATATATATATATATATATATATATATATATATATATATATATATATATATATATATATATATATATATATATATATATATATGGTCCCGTTCCGATGAGGACTCTTTTTTCGGTAAGTACTCGTAAGGACACCTCAAAAAAATTGAAAAAAAATATAAAAAAAATACAAATCATAAAATCGAGAATAATACTATATCATGATCCAAAAAAATTTGGATCATTGTGAAACAGAAATGATCCACAAAAAAATTTATTTTGTGGATCATTGTTTCATTATAAAAAAAATAATGATCTAAAAGTTTTTTTCCGAATTTTTTTTTCTCCAATATAGTACTATGATCCATTTTATTATTTATATTTTTTATTTATTTTTTTCAATTTTTTTAAGGTGTCCTCACGAGTCCTCACTTTAAAAAGAGTCCCCACCCGATCGTTTATATATATATATATATATATATATATATATATATATATATATATATATATATATATATATATATATATATATATATATATATATATATATATATATATATATATCACTCTGTTAAAGTTTGAGTGGTTGTAGAGATTATAATTCAAACTTATATATACTATTGTATATCGTTATGGCGATACATTGACTGTAACAACTTAATAGTTCGAACAAGAATGCGAAATCCTATGTGAATTAAAATTTACTCAGTCTTATATGACATTAACTAATAAATAATGTGTCCAATATATTATGGGAGTGTTTGGCACGGAGCTTTTGGGAGCGTTTGAGAGCTTCTAGCTTCTAGCATTTATGAAATAGCTCTATTAAAAACCAAAAGCTTCGTTCGGCGACACGAGCTTGAAGCTTTTAGTTTAAACTAAACGCTACTATTTTAAAAGCTACTTGAAGTAGCGTTTAACAAAAAGCTCTATCAATTATATTATTAATTACTAGAATACCCTTAAAACTATAACAAATAATTACGCAGATATCCTTTTATGTAAATTTACATATTTTTAAAGTTTCCAGCTACTTTTGCCGAACAGTCATATACAAACTAAAACTCACAGCTTCCAGCCACCAGCTACCCGTTACCCGCTTCCCGCTACCATATACCGGTTACCAGCTTCCAACTAGTTTTGCCAAACATGCCTCATATGTATATGACATAACAA
>CM042015.1:1467500-1517500 GCA_023525715.1 Cichorium intybus | reverse complement strand
AATTGACCAATTTAAAGATTTAGTTGCAAAAATAGTCCAACTTGAAATAAGGCTCTGTGACACCATTACTTCTTCCCGTTAACAAAAAAGTTTCGAAAAATATGAAGGGGTAAGGAAGTCTTTTTATGTGAAGAGGATGCATTATATAGGCGGGAGTTGTATAAGTCTTTAAGAGATCCAACAAACACAATCGCTTACATAAATCATTTATAAGATCAGAAAAGAAGAGTCTTAGACATCAAGAATGGTTCGTTGTGCTTGTGGAACAGTGGCGTACATGTGCACTTCCTGGACAAACGAGAATCCTGGGCAAAGATTTTGGAGATGTACTCGATGCGGTTTTGTATCCTGGTTCGATCCTCCTATGTGCCGGAGGTCAACGTTGATTATACCTGGTTTGTTACAGGGTAGGCGGAACCTGGAGGTGGAGATTAGAAGGCTTGAAGGTGAAGTTCGAGGGGCCATGAAGTTTAAGGTTGCACTGGTTATGTCGTGGATTTTTTTCATATGTTACGCCATGTTCACCATATTTGAGTAGTTTAAGATAGGTTTTTGAAGGTTGTAACCTTCAAGTGTTTTGGGTATTAAAATATGTCACACCCCGATCCTTGGCGGAATCGATCAAGGCGTGATATATTGTTCAAAGTCTCATGACAACTATGTTATAATATGATTAGATTCAATTAAGTACTAAGTAGGCAAACAAGATCCACAACATACAAATACAAATTCAAATACAAACAACATTTATTACATCAAATTTAAATAGTCTTGTGGGTTTCTAATGTATACCCTACTTTTCATCAACTTCATTCTTCAAATCTGCATCATGGGTAAAAACAGGTCAACTACGAGAGTTGGTGAGTAATCTAGTTTTATTAAAGAAAATTGTGAGTTTGAAATATTTATAATTTGAAACTTGTTTTCTTTGGAAGTCGACAAGCAAGTATTATTGAGATAACGATTTATAAATCAAAAATTGATTAACAAATGATAACAACAACAATAAGTCCTCACCATATATATATATATATATATATATATATATATATATATATATATATATATATATATATATATATATATATATATATATATATATATATATATATATATATATATATATATATATATATATATATATATATATATATATATATATATATATATATATATATATATATATATATATATATATGATGGAGCATCTAATCATCATACACACTCAACCACGTGCAATCAATCACCTTAGCGTCCCAAGGCGGGGTGGTCAACCCAATAGCGCTATTATTGTCCATAACATATCTCAAGAATACGGGCATAGTCATGGAGATTAGACTAAAATTGGTAATGCACTACAAGTACATGTAGCGTAAACAAACAATAATTATACAAATAATGATTCACGTATAAATGTCCCAACAATGTCTCAATGGTGAAAAAAATAATAAAATGAAGTTGGAACATATTAAAACCACATGATACATCCCAAACGTATTGAAAATTATAAAATATGGGATAGATTACTCACATTAGTCCAACGGAATACGCGTGTCGCAGAATAGGCGGCTCGGGTCAAAATGACGTAGAACCTAATATAATTAATAGTTTTGGTTTATGAACTACTAAACGGGAATGAAGTATTAATAAAAATACACATATTCTTATATTAGATGAATGAACAATAATTCATTTCGATTTGAATATTAAGGTATTCATTTGTTAAATGAATTTTAAATTGAATTAATTACTTTGTATAATTAATTTATATTTTCAATTTAGTCAAGATTTTAATAATTTCTTGTTAAAATAATAACTTGTCCAATTATAAGTATTTACAGATTTTAACAATTATTTATATGAAATAATCATTTAAAATGCATTTTTACATGCTTAAGTACTTAGGAAAATAGTTTTAAAGAGTAAACAGTATTGAAAAATTCTGAAATTATTAGGAAATAATTATTTCACATAATAGTAATTACTATAACATTTTCATAGTTTTCTGAACTGGTTTAGTATTTCTTTATTATTTTATTGATTAAACAACATCAAAATTCGGGAAAAATAATAAATGATCCCTAAATATTCTGGAAATTTAAGCATAGTTTTCTAACATTATATTGAGCCTACGGTAAATGTTTTGGATATTTGTGACTATGGGAAGTATTTCTTATATTTTTCATTATTAATTAAGCAATAAAATCATAAATAATAGTAAAAATTAAGGGAAATTCATTAAATTTTTTTATTTATGATTAACATGTTATATAAGATATTTGGATAAGGTTTTGTAATTTTTGGACATCTGTAGCTATTTATTATCAATTTAATTCATTAAACTATCATTAAATCGGGAAAAATTAGAAAACATTCTTAAAAAACACTTTAAATTTGGTCATGGAGTCTTTATAATGTTAATAAGGTGCGAAAAATATAAAATCCAGTTTTTTGACATACATAACTATATTTTTCTATTTATTTATCTACAACAAAATAAAATACAAAATAAGAATCAAACCGGAATATAAATGCATGAAACTTCATAAATACACTTTACTCAATATATGGGTCATTCCAAAATTTTCCCAGAATGTATTGACTCTAAAAAGTATTTTATGTGAATTATTGCCGTATTTTATTGCAATAATTATAGTAATTCAATAAAAATAAGTTATTTTCTGAAAATTTCCAGAACTTCTTATTTTATTTATGAGAGACTGATAAAAATCAGGTTTATGCATAAAATGAGTTTTAGATATTTTGGTGGATTTAATTTGTTTCATTCATGAATTTGAGACTTTTAACAACATACCTTGATGAATGCTTCAAGAAGGATGAAGATTTGAGTATATTGGAGTGTTTTTGGCTGAAATATGAAGATTTATAGGAGGAATTTCGAGATTGAGAGTGAGAGAAAGAATAGATATGGTTTGAGTGGTGATGAGAATAATGTGTTGGGAGAAAAATGAAAGGAAGATGATGGGAGGTGTGAGTGGGAGACAATGAGAATAACCTTTTGCTTTTGGTGGTCTTCATAATTTTCCACTAACACAAGCATCTTTTATATAATATATTAATTAATATAAGAGTTTTATAAATTTTAATGTAGAGTTTATAAAAATAGAGTTTTATAAAAGATAGGTTATTATTTGATTATAACAATCTACTTTGATTTGAAGTTTAATTATAGCATTCAAGTTTGATTCTTTTAATTTAATTAGAGCATCATACTTTGATTTAATTTTAATATGGTATCATAATTTAATTTGATTATAGTTATAACGTTATACTATGCTATATTGCTATTAACGTCAATTTATATCGTAGTGTATGAGTTTTGATCCTATTAGCGTCAAGTAATCTTGAGTAGGGTTTATTAAATTTCCAATTGGGTTGGGTTGACCCGAATCCATTTTAGGCGGATGTCACAAAATATATCGGATACTAAAGTATGTTTACGTATTCCGTAATTGTAAGTCTTTTGTTTAGCAAATGTGTTGTTATTATATTAATCGACTTAAAATTTTCAAAGAAAATTTTCTAGTAGTGATTGAGGATTACAATATTATGATAATCTTAATGTTTGCAGGAAAATTAATAACAACTTATATTGATAGTTTAGTTTATGATCATTGTATACGTTACAATGCAATAGCAAATTAGTTGCAGTAAGTTAGTTGACATTGTTAAAAATAATATGGCGTTACCAAAAAAATTTAATTTGCCACATTCATACGTTTACTAGATATTAAAAAAACTATGATTTACCAAAAAAGTCCCCACATAATTAGGGTTAATCGGGAAGTCAAATGTGGGTCTTGCAGACTTCTTTCCGCCCCTATGTCTGTCTTTTCATATCAGGAACATTAAATGTAGTTCCACTCAAACGTCTGTCTTCTACCCGCCAAAGGATCTTCCAAGATATCATTATAAAAGCAGCTTAACACGGCATTCGTATCACATACAACATCGACACCGAAGAAGATGAAGGGCAAGGACTTTGAAGCAATGCTTAAAAGTTTGATGAAGACCGCTGAGATCAATCGACGCCTCCTTGCAGAAATCCAACGCAAGTTGGATGCGGACCACGAAAGGAAGAACCTCATGTTCGAAGCTTTGGAAACCAAACCTAGTTGGATGAACTATGTCCAAGCGGAGAAAGTCATTGATGACTCGAAACAAAAGGCTTCTCGCATTTACATCCAGTTGTTCGAGATGCAAGAGGCACTTAACCAGGAGATTGAGGGTTACAAACAAAAGCTAAAGGAAGTGGAGTATCAGCCTGAGTTTGGTTGGTAGAAGGCTGCGTAAGTATTTAGGTGAAGGTCTTGGGGTATGGGGGTGCAGGAATGGTAAAAAGGGGGGAAAATGTTTGGTTTTGGTTTTGTTTTTTTATGTACGTATCGAATAGGTAATGGGATGTAGTTTGGATGTGAAGCAAACTATGTTTTTTGGTTATATAATTAGTAATGAATAAAAAAATCGTTTGTTTTTCTGTCATATTCCAATGAATACGAAACTGGGTAATATATTACGCATTATAGTGACCTACTATGTAACATTATGTTAAATATAGCAACCAACTTTACTCAAGTAAAACATACCTTATTCTGTTACGAAATTTTATGTAAACTGACTAATATATTTTGCAATTTAGCAAACTTCCATTTAAATCGCTGTTAGTTTAAGCAACCAAGTTTGTGCATTTAACACATAACTAATATAATACACAAACAAAATGGTTTATTGATGGGAGTGGTTTATTGCCTTTAAACATGTTTATGTAATACAACATGGTTGCCTTACTAAAAGGTCTGAAATCATGATTTCTTGACAGGTTCTGAGTTATAATTAAACAACTAAACCAAATACATTACTTAATATAACCATAAATATTGTCTTAATGTAACAACATCATCATGAGTAATGAAACTTCAAACCCAACAGAATTGTCTAAACCATTAAACATAACCAACCATATCAAGGACTGAATTCAAATACACATCTTACACAACCTTCAACTCACACTTCCAACTTTTCATCATTCTGATCCCTCATAACATCAGTCACAACCATTTGACTCTGCAACTGTCAAGGCCCCATCCCAAATCATCTCCCTCCTCCCTGTGCAGAAGATGCTGCAGAAACATTACTTTTGCAAGATCTTGCATTGTGTCCAGGGTTCTTGCACTTTCCACATTTAATCATGATAAACTTGCGACTTATCTTGGTCCCACTGCCACTAGGTTGACTGTTAACAGGTTGTTGACTACCTTGTGATTTAACCTCATCAATACCCCTCCTTCTTTTAACCTGGGGCCTTCCAACCTGTTACAATCATACACTCTTATTCATAAATACTTTTTCAACAATTTTTATATTTTGTAAACATCGATTGCCAAGTTTAGTTACCTGACATGGTGTTTTGGAGGTAATATTGTTGTTGGACAAGGCGATTTTGGCCACATTTCTGGCCCGTTAATTGGTTCAATTTTGAAACAATACATTCTCTTCCATGTCTCCATATGGTAACAGGGATGAACCAAGTCTTCAGGTTGACTTACCAATTCTCCATTAGCTACTTGATCCCACAAAGCAGCCACTGCGTGTTTACAAGGAATTCCTGAAACCTCCCACTTTCTACATGAACAAACACCTTTGTGCATATCAACAATAAATTGTTCATAATGGTCACTTGTCACCTGATACTTCCCTCCTCCATTGAAAATGCATGTACACATACTTGCTTGTTCTTTGACTTTATCCAACAACTTTTGTGTTGTTCGTGTAAGTACGCCTGAACTCTTCTCTATCATTTTTTGAACTGTCACTATTTTCCTCATCATGTACTCCCTCACAAACTCTAATGCAGAAATAATTGGCATGTCACGCCCATCAACTATTTTTGCATTAAAAACCTTACAGAGATTATTTAGCAATATATTAGTGTGGGCTCGACCTGTTTGATTACAAATGGTCAAAAACTTGAATACCATAAGTTCCATGTTACTGAGGATAAAAATATACCTAAAAAACCTGATCTTGACCAATGTTTCACTGGTATACTCATCAACCATTTGTAAGCATCCTTGTTTAATCCATTCATGACAGCCATGACTTTCCTAAACTGAGGTTCAGTTGTGGTTTTTGCATAGATCCATAACTGTTCTTTCAAAGGTGGGCTTTTGAAATGTAGCTTCAGGTTTTCATGGATATGTCTTATACAAAACCTATGCTCCGCTACTGGAAACACCTTTGACACAGCAGGTAACAAACCCTAACAAGATATATGATAAGGTATGATAAATACAATTGGATTAACAAATTTTCAATTGACAATGTAACAGTACACACCTTTTGTCGATCAGAAACAAATGTGAAATTAGTCATTGGACCCATATCTAAATCTTCACCCAGCTGTTCAAGAAACCATGTCCACGAACTTTTATTCTCTGTTTCTACAATCGCATACGCAATGGGGTAAATTCCATTGTTTCCATCCATACCCACTGCACTCAATAGTTGACCCGGATATGGACCCTTCATGAAGGCACCATCAAATCCTAGTATTTCACGTTTGGCTGATTTGAAGCCACTCTTGAGTGCACCAAGAAAAATGTAAATTCGTTTGAAAACACGTGTGGTGGAGCTGAGGTCAGGTTCATCTTCCACTGTAATTTTAACAGTTGTTCCTGGGTTTCGTAGCTGTAGTTCCAACCCATAGTCTCGTAGCATACTGTATTGTCGCTCATAGTCACCCCTAATTTTGTTTAGGGCAAGTTGCTTCGTTCTAAAAACCTTCATGTAGGAGAGATCTAACTTGTATTTCCTTTGCAATTCAGCTCTCAAGGCACTCACTGGTATGCTAGGGTTACCTGCAACTTGTGATTGTATCCGCTTAGCAATGTAACCTTGGGTGAAAGTGTTAGCTTGCCTAGTCTGAAGACAAGTGTGGTTGGGGTTATAACACTTTACCAGCCAGTCTTCATTTTCGTTTGACCAACTCACGTGCAAAGCCCACGTGCAAAATATATCCTGGGAATTGACTTTTCTACCCCTTCTATTTTGAGGGTGCATTCCATATCTGTCATTCAATCCAGGGACAATTCCCACACATTTGGCGGACAGCCTTCTCGTTTCATTCCTTGTCACCACTAGTTTTCTTCTTTTGACAACTCCTAGGTTTAAAACAGCCTCTTTGACGATGTTCTTATTTGCAAAGGTTTCACCCACATAAAAATCAACTTCATGCATTGTCCCTTCTAAACAAACAACGGGTTTTTTCAGATTTCTTAACAGGGCTTCCCGTTGTGAAGCTGGTTTTACATAACTCCTAAATTCGTTGGTATCAAAAACTTCTGGTTCTGCTGGATCCAATACACAACCATATCCTCTCATGTTAATATCAAACTCCCCACTTGAATCTTGTTCTTGCCTGTTAAATACAAAAGGCTCGCCATCACTTGCATTACCTTGTGGATCCTCTTCTTCATAATCCTTCTGTGGTTCTCTAAAAGATGTGGGTTCTTTGGTAACAAGGTTAACATTTTGAACAGCTTCTGTATATTCTCTGGCACAAATTGCCTCTAGATTAAAACTGTAATAATCTTCCAACTCCCACTGCAGTCCCGGCTCGGTACACCCAAACTCATACAGTTCATCGTAAGTTTCAATTACAGGTGGGTCTTGCAGATGCAGGTCAACTGCGTGAACGGGGGACAAATCCACAAAGGGGTCTGATGATTCCCCTACTTCAGTTGACTTCTCCCCATTTTCCACATTTACCGAGTTAACTCCATTTTCATTAGCCAGAACTAAATCTACACACGATCTTAGGGTATCATCTACTGCTGAGTTCTTCATCCTATTCAGGTCAAACGTTAGTTGTTTTCTTTTTGTACTGTTGGCTGCCAAATCAGGAGTATTTCTATTCATCTCCGACGACACCGGGGGTGAATAGTCCAACCGATAATCTTGCAAAGGAGGTCTTCCGTATGTCGTCAACAGGCTCTTACCATGTTCGACATATATTTCCATTTCATGACAAATGTCAGTGTATGCATAAAGTCTTAAGACATCTGCTTGCTCGCATATTGGAATTAATGCTCTCTCGAGCTCAACCAATGGCAACCGGAAATGGTAGTAAACATGATTCGGTGATCTATAACCCAATGCCTTTACAATGCTATCCAGCTGAAATAAACTGAAGGTTTCCTTTCTGAAATAATCAACAATGCTAACCTTACCGTTAAGATACGCAGTCTTTGGTTCAATAACGAAGTGACCCCCATGATTTATTTCAAGAGAAAAGTTGTTAAGATCACCATCTACAATACAGATTATAAGTTTTAGCTTTCCTTTATAAACAGAGTAACAGAGTTTCTATAATGGAACACTCACCATATTCTTTGTAGCCATCTCCTTCGATACCCCGATCTCTTATTTTCCAATTCCTGTTATTCCGATAAGATACATTGTACTGGCGATCGGAGTCCATTTTTGGTAGGTTTAAGTTGAGAGCTTTGATGCTAGATACGGTGTTCAGTTGAAGATTCACTTAAGTGAAGTGAAGTGATGGTCTGCAACTCATTTATTATACCCGCCAACGAGAAAATTTGAGTTCGTGTGGTTTCCTTTAGTACGATTACTGATTTTCCCCTCACGTGTTCAGCACACTTACAGTCGTTAACGGTGAAATAAACGGAAAATTTCAAGTTGGACCATTTTTGCAACTAAATCTTTAAATTGGACTATTTTCGTGGCTTTTTGAAAAGTTGGTCAATTATTGCAATTTCATGCAAACCACATGGACCATTATTGTAACTTACTCCCAGGTTAATGTAACAAAATAACACCTATTTTAAATTATTAAAATGGGTTATAGTCTAATGGCATAGAGGTGGAAGGTGTCGACCTGGGACGGTGGCTGGTTAAGCTCGGTATCGGCGGTACTGATGTGGGACGGACACTCTGAGCCATGAGCTCTTCTCAGGTTGCATGATTTCGGGTGGAGAGTGGTGTTCGCTAGTTATACCCATTGAACAATGGTCATCTTTTTTTTCAATTGTTTTTCCTTTTTAATTACATTATAAATATCAGACTCTCTCATTTTAAAAAGTGCTTAATTCTTTATTCTAAATTCAAAATTTTCCGTTTCTTATTAAATATTTTCAATCTCCCTTCACAAAGTCTTCATCATCTAGTTCAAATGATATTTGTCAAAGCAAATACGTGTATATTCCTAATCCTTATTTCGATTCCACGTCTGAATCATCCAAATTACGCCCTCATCATTTCGATTACTCAAGCTACACAAGCAGATCTTCAAGATATTGTCGGTTCTAGTTCAGTTAAACACAATAAAAGACATATCTGAAAGAGATCGTGAAGAAACTGGGAGGTTCCTGACGAAACATTACTTTCTTCTCGATCCATTATTTTCTGATGAGCAATTTCGTAAAAGATTTAGAATTAGCAGATGTTTACTCACACATATTGTTGAAGTTATGGAAAGGGAATATCCCTTTTTTCAAACAACTAATGGCACAACTCAAATGAGAAGTTTTAGTGCGTTGTAGAAATACACATCTACAATACGTCAGATTGTGTTTGGAAGTACACCAGATTCATTGGATAAGTATTTGAATATGTCTGAAAGGACTTCACAAGAAAGCTTTCACCATTTTACTTATCGTATTATCAAGCTCTATGGTGTTGAATATATACGCAGACCAATCACCAGCGACATTATCCAAACATGGTTTTCCTGTAATGCTTGGTCGTCGATTGTACCCATTGGAATTTGAGAGCTTGTCTAACAGAATGACAAGGCCAATACCTAAGCAGTGATCTTGAGTATCCTACCACGATACTCGAGGCTGTAGCATCCCAATATTAGTTAAAACAATTCAAAGGTTTACATTAGTTCCTATTGGCTCTTATTATTTTAATGGTTCTTATCTAAACGTGTATGTGTGTGTGTATGTGTGTGTGTGTCTATATATATATATATATATATATATATATATATATATATATATATATATATATATATATATATATATATATATATGGTCGAGATCATGAGAGAACCTAAAATACCTAGGAACCTAGGAACGTTTTTTCTGCATAATATTTTTCAAAAAAAAAAAATTGCATCCAATTTTTTTATTTAAAGCGTCTAAGAGATTCTTAACTCTAAACCAAACCCTAAACTCTAAACCCTAAACCCATATGGAAAAAAAAAATAAAAAAGTGATTTTTTTGAATTTTTTTTTTTTTGAAATCTTCTAAACCCTAAACCCTATACCCTAATGAAAAAATAAAAAAAATGATTTTTTTGATTTTTTTTTTGAAATCTTCTAGAAGCATCATAACAAAAAATTTGGTTTTTTTTTTTGAAAAATATTGTGTAGAAAAAAAGTTTATAAAATGGGTTCTTAGGTTCCTAGCCTTTTCTAGGTTCTTAATTAAACTTTAATATATATATATATATATATATATATATATATATATATATATATATATATATATATATATATATATATATATATATATATATATATATATATATATATATATATATATATATATATATATAATTTTTATAAACTAATATTTAAACTATTTAATATAATATATTTATTAAAGATAAAATTTTCTTAAAGGTTTCAAAAAAAGTTTTTTAATTAAAATTATCCTCAAAAGTTTATACATTCAATACCTCAATTATCTTTAAAAGAATTATTTCTTTTAAAAAAATTATATAATCTCAAGGTAAAGAACCAAAGGGTTATTCATTTCAAACTTTATATATATTCCTTACAAAATATCGATAATATTAGCGTATTTCTAACCGTTTGTTCAATTTTATATTATGAAAAAACAACCAAAACATATAAATCCAACATTTAAATATGTGTCATGTTGTGAAAAAAAACAAGAAAAGGAAATTAATATTGATAGTTGTGTAATACAATCAAGATATCCATTATCAACGGCACATATCCATTATCAACCCGTAAGCGTGATTGTTTCAATCGAATGGTTTGCAATTTTTCATTTTAAAATTTAAGCTCTATGGCAATTTGCAATTTGCTATTTGGTATTTACTATCTTATAAATATTAAATAGTAATAACAAAAAATGCAGTTTTTCGGTAAACGTTGGTGACAAAAAATATAAACTGTGGCCGAGCCAAAAAGAGAAGATTTTAGCGGTTTGGTTAATCAAACCGGAACACTCGAAATAATCGGTTTGGTTAACCTAATATGGATTTTCGAATATCTTGAACATCCCCCCCCCCCCCCCACACACACACACACACACTCACTCACTCACTCACTCACTCACTCTCACTCACTCACTCTCTCTCTCTCTCTCTCTCTCTCTCTCTCTCTCTCTCTCTCTCTCTCTCTCTCTCTCTCTCTCTCTAGTAATTTTATATTAATTAATCATAATTATAATTAAAAGTAACAGTTAATCGAGAATTATATTAATTGTACTATTGTGCAAGAGAGGAGTATATGTCATTTAGTAATGTGATTCTAAATTTCTTATATTTTATCATATTGTTAAAAATAGCTATATTTTTATATATCAACTTAGAGTAAGAATCATAATGACATAGTTAATGGTAATAACATTAATCATTTTCCAACAACATATATTTAACAAAATTTTAACATTTGCAGCCCATAAACATTCTCGTGGTTTGAAAATAAAGTACGAATGAGGATGTGAATGAATTGAATTAAGTTGGGTTAATGTCTTGAAAACCCCATAAAGTACGCTTCTCAACTTTAGATGGTCCTATAGTAATTTTTGGTCTCTTTAAGCCATTAAAGTGAGAAATAACCGGTTAAAATTCTCATTTTATGACAAACGAAGGGTTTAGCAAGTAACTTGGTTGATGTGTACTTTGACCAAACCATGTCTCCATCCTCAAAGTCCACATCAACTAATCCACATATACTGCGTTAGTTAATATATATGTAAGGGTTTGTTCAGTTCCTTCTTTTTACGTTGTAAGACCTACATCCCCACTACAAGATGTCTGCGTCTTCATCTACATCTTCACAAAACATTGAGGTTGAAGCGACCCCTAACCTAACTTGAACATATACGAATTCTACCCCAGCCAAGGAACTGATAGGTTTTCTACTACCCTAGAACAGGCAAACATGGCACCGGAAACATACAAAATTCTAAGGCAAGTAACATTTACTAAAACCTACAGGGAAATTACTTATTGCATATTTACAACTACAATAAGGTTTAAGTGTACACACTTTTAGCAAAACCGATCTACTTGAAGAACCCTTTGAGAGAGTCGAAATCCCCAAAAGCTAAGGAAGATAGTATCCAAAAAAGAATATCTCTAATGGATCACACCCAATAAATCCAAACAATTAGGTTATCGGGTTATTAAGAAAAGCTTGCTATAAAACCTTAGAGAATGATTATAGATTCTGCTTGAGATAGAAGAGAAAAACTCTAGAGGAATGTCACTCTGAAGTTGGCCTAAATTATGAGGTGTCAGGGAGGGGTTTTTATAGCTTCCAAATGTGATTAAAGATAAACCTTATTTGAATTCAAACCGAATAAACCTTTTATCTTTAATTGAAAACCCTTTAGCTGCCATATATATATATATATATATATATATATATATATATATATATATATATATATATATATATATATATATATATATATATATATATATATATATATATATATATATATATATATATATAATTGGTGATTTTATATAAGGATAAATCCTAATAAAAATCGTCCAACTTATATGCCCCAACATTATCCATTGCTCAACTATTGAAAAATTACAATTCAGTCCTTATACTTTTAATTAATCCCAAATTAATTATAATTAATTCTAAACTAGTTTCTAATTAATTTGTCATCACATAATAAATTAATAAACTATTTATTTCTCTCTCTATTAACCTTAATTCCATTTGGACTATTGATGACAATCTAAAAAGGACTCTTCTATTAATGGAATGTCCTTACTAATTTAGTTATGACCTTGGACACTATTCCAACAGTCTCCCAATTGGACAAGTCATCAACTACCATTAGTCATAAGTCTCCCACTTAATCCGTAGAGCGTGCTTCCTTAGCCATTGTCGAACTCTGAATCTTATTCTTAGAGTCATCCCTTAAGATAAGTGATCATCTATTCCTTTGTTCAACAAGATATCGTATGAACCCGAGACATGGATAAGAATCAATCTCGAGGTTCAAGATTATGTTTCCCAATTTCCGATTATGTTGAACTTATTGGACTACTAGATCGAACACATCAATCTAGTCCAGGCTGGGCCCGGCACTACAATGTCTACATCAAATCATTAAGGGGTCAAAGATATCACTTTTTCTATTTAGGGCAAAAGGAACAAATAAAAATCGACTACATAGGTAAGTCTACTCTTCACGTCATACATGGACATACCTTTTATGACTTCCAGTTACGATCGCGATTAGGTAAACCAATGCATAACAGAAATAGTAAACTAAAACGCATGCATCTCTGTTTGAAGAATAGAAAATATTATCATCTTAGAATTACTCGTGATTGTATCCATGAAGTAATCTCTATGTGCGGGTTTATCCAATACCCAAATCTCTATTTAAGTACTCATTAATGTCAGTTGTATCTCCATGCTATGTCAAATCTCTTTTGACATCAACCAACATTCCATGACAGTTTTAATTTAACACTTACTTCCAAGAGTGTGACTGATTGTGGATGTTTGAGTAATTTAATACATAGGAAGTAAATTCCAGACATTCAAAATGAAACACATAATATATAATTGCAAAATAGTAGTTCGCTAAATTATAAAAAGATATTCATTTATTAATCACCAAATTCAATTACAATTTATTACTATTACAATGTTTCAACTATCAACTAACTACTAAAACTAACATCATCTCTCATTCCTATGCTCTTAGCATACTCATCATGATTGATTTTACTCAGCGCCTTCGTAAAGGCATCAGCCAGATTATCCCCCGACGATACTCTATTCACTACGATGTCCTTAATTTCCACCTTGTGATGAACATAGTGGTATTTCCTAAGTATGTGCCTTGATCTTCCGTGCTCCTTAGGTTCTTTATTCAACGCGACTACACCTTCGTTATCACAGAAGATTGCAACGGGGTCTTGGATTGTCGAAACAACTCCGAGATCACCGATGAAGTTCTTTAATCAAACAGCTTCCTTTCAGGGGCGGAATTGGGCTAGTACCCATAGTGGCATGGGCCACCCCTCAATTTTATCCTAGAACTAGCCCAAAAGTCCCTTTTGCCAGCCCATATGTATTTGAAGCCCAAAAAAAGAGAAAAAAACACTAGGTCTGATTGCTTTGAGCGGGAAGGTGAAATTATAGAGTTTATTCCTCTCTGTCTTCCTTAGTTTCTTTAAAACCCACCACCGCCACTCAACCCTTTTCTCTATCTCTCTATGTACACACATGCTACTCCACTCCTTTTTGGGTTAGATCTTAAAATATGAAGCAAATTTGTTGCCAAGCATTCCACGACATGGGAAAGGATCATGGGATGAGGAAAAGAAAGAAAAGGTTTGGGGCTTGAAAGGTAAATATTACATATTACGACAAGACTGAAATGGAGAGAGGAAAATCGCATGGCCACAGCTTCTTCCGTTGCTAAGTTTGGCATCTGTCTGACTGTCTCTTTTCTCTGAAGGTTCGAGAACGGAGTGAGGTAAATTGCGTAAATTGTGTCTTTGTATATGAATGGGTAACTGACAATTTTTTTACAAATTGAGAACATATTTTAATCATTAATATATGATATAAATAAAAAGATTTAGTGTGTGTGGTATATCGGATCCCTTTGCTTGACTTTGATGCTCTGTTTATGGTATATTTAGTGCTTGTGGTATATTGGAATTCATCAATTTTAACCTCTAAGAAAACAAGAGCTGCATTTTGATTCTTAACTTTGATCCTCTATTGATGGTATATTTAGTGCTTGTGGTATATTGGAATTCATCCATTTTAACCTTTGAGAAAACAAGAGCTGCATTTTGATTTTTGACTTCAATCCTTGGATGATTATCTCATGTTTTTTTTATAAACGATATTTTATAAAACGAATTGAATTGTTTTTCAAGCTAATTAAATTGATGCTTTTTGTAAAATGAGAACTGATTTATTACACGATGGTTTGTATATATGAACAACATATAACATATTTTTCTTCTTATTATATTATCTAGTAATATACCTTAATTAGTTGCTTATAATTTGGTCTTTTCGTTCATATGTAGGATTAAACAAAATTTCATATACTAACTTTAAATTTCACATATATCTTAATTAGTTGCTTATAATTTTGGTGACACTACTGGCCCAAATTTCTGGTTCCGCCACTGCTTCCTTTGCTGCTTCACTAGCTGCAATATACTCAAACTCAAAAGTAGAGTCTACCAATGTATCTTGTTTGGAACTTTTCCATGTCACCACACCCCCATTCAACAGGAACACCCAACTGGATTGTGAATAGCTGTCATCTCTATGTGTTTGGAAACCCGCATCACTGTACCCACTCACTTTGAGTTCATCTTTGCCATCGAATACTAGGAACTCTTCCTTTGTATTTCTTAAATACTTAAGAATGTTCTTAACTGTTGTCCAATGACTTTTGCTCGAGTTGTCTTGATACCGGCTCACCATGCTTAGGAAAAATGAGACATCAAGACGAGTACATGTCATGGCATAGATGATCGATCCTATAGCCAAAGCGTATGGACTCGACTAATTTTGTCCACCGCATCACTAGTGGCTGGACATTTGAGCTTTACTAAGCTTTATGCCATGGTGTAAGGGTAAGGACCCTTTCTTGGAGTCTTCCATATTGAACCTCTTCAATACCTTATCCAACTATGTACTTTGGCTAAGTCCCAACATGCACTTGGATCTGTCTCTGTATATCCTTATTCCAAGTGTATACGTTGCATCTCCTAAATCCTTCATAACGAAACATTTCCTAAGCCAGGTTTTTACACCTTCCAAGGTTGGGATATCGTTTCCTATAAAGAATATGCCATCCACATACAGCACTAGAAAGACTACAACGCTCCCACTAGCTAACATTCACACCACTTCCCAAACGATCAACATAAAACATTCATTTATAATTTCCATGATTTTCTATTCCTTAAAGGAACCAAGATGAAATATCGCCACCTGCCTTAACTACCACGTAGATTGAAGAAGAATTCAGAATATGATCTTCTATCATCTCATTCAAATCCAGTCTCACGCTACTGTAGGTTTTAGAAGAGTCCACTCCTGAGTAATACTCCTTTTTTGAGCTCCAGGCAATGAGTTAATAAGTGATCTTTACTTTCAACTAACAACAACTACAATTCCAACCAAAACATTTAGAACTAACTGCTCCAACTTCTACATTTGAAACACTTCAAATTTAGTGTCCCACATCCAAGACATTAGGAATTTCTTCCATCTTTGAATACTCCACATGTGAGTCTTCTTGATGTCCTACATGTCCACGTGTCCAAGGTTTTCAAACTTCAGCCCTGGCACCAAATCTTCAGCATCTCTACTTCGACCTGAATGACTAATAGTAAATTATTCTTCACCAGTTAGTCAGTTAGCATCGAACTAATGACATCATCCATCCTTATGATACTTCCAACTAGACATCCACCACCCCACGCTAGCATGCTCAAAACCTTCCAGCTGTGTCATGAACACATCCTCCGAAAGTTTTTCCATTGAGGAAAGCTGTTTTGACATCCGTTTGCCACACCTCATAATCATAGAAGGCGGCTATGGCAAGAATTATCCTAATAGACTTGGTCGTAGCTACTGGTGAAAAGGTTTCATCATAGTCAATCCCTTGGGTTTGAGTATAACCTTTTACAACCAACCTAGCTTTGAATGTGTGTACATTCTCATCCATGCAGGTCTTTTTCTTAAAGATCCATTTACAACCTACTGTCTTTTGACCAGGTGTATGATACCTACTGTCTTTCGACCAGGTGTATGATCAACCAAATTCCAAACTTTGTAATCGTACAGGACTGAATCTTGCTATCCATTGCCTCTTTCCATTTAGCAGTCTTAGGGTCTGCCATCACTTCCCTGTAGTTAAATGGCTCTTCCAAATTTACCAGTGTTTTATCATTGATAAACGTGTCCCCTTTTGCAGTAATATGGAAACCATAGAACTCGGGAGGCATGCTGACTCTACTAGATCTACGAAGAGGTAATGAAATGTCAACCGACACAACAGGCGTTTCAGCCTCAGGTTGAGTGCTAGTGTCAACTATGGGTTCCTCATCGGTTGACTGTTCAATCTCTTCAAGATCAATTGTGCTCCCACTGTCCTCTATGGATATAAGATCTCTTTCTCGAAAGACACCTCTTCGAGCAACAAACACCATGTTTTCACCGGGTCTGTAAAACGAATATCCAAAGAAGTGGACTTCTATGGATAGCCAATGAACAAACACTTCTCGGCTCTAGCTTCAAGTTTCTCTTGGGTTTCGCACTGAACGAGAACCTCACAACCCCAGACCTTGATGTGTGCAAGTGAAGGACGCTTTCCATTCCAAATTTCATGAGGTGTCATAGAAACCCTTTTAGTTGGTACAAGGTTTAGGATATGAGCAGTTGTTTTTAAGGCATATCCCCAGAAACTTATTGGAAGAGAAGCTAGACTCATCATGGAACGAACCATGTCTAACAAGGTTCGATTGCTCCTTTCAGCAACATCATTAAGATGAGGTGTTCTGGGAGGAGACAATTATCTCTTTCCATTTGGAATCCTCAGGGCCTGCCATCAATTCCCTATAGTTAGCTGGCTCTTCTAAATTTACTAGTGTTTTATCACTGATAAACGTGTCCCCTTCCGCGGTAATATGGAAACCATAGAACTCGGGAGGCATGCTGACTCTACTAGATCTGCGAAGAGGTAATGAATTGTCAACCAGTACAACTGGCGTTTCAGCCTCAGGTTGAGTGCTAGTTTCAACTACCGGTTCCTCATTGGTTGACTCTTGAATCTCTTCAAGATCAACTGTACTCCCACTCTCCTCTTTGGATATAAACTCTTTTTTGAAAGCCACCTCTTCGAGCTACAAACAACATGTTTTACTGGGTCTGTAAAACAAATATCCAAATGACTTCTGTGGATAGCCAATGAACAGACACTTCTCGGCTCTGTCTTCAAGTTTGTCTTGGATTTTGCATTGAACAAAAATCTCACAACCCTATACCTTGATATGTATGACTGAAGGACGCTTTCCACTCCACATTTCATGAGGTGTCTTAGAAACTGTCTTTGTTGGTACAAGGTTTAGGATATGAGCAGCTGTTTCTAAGGTATTTATCTAGAAACTTATTGGAAGAGAAGCTCGACTAATCATGGAACGAACCATGTCTAACAAGGTTCGATTTCTCCTTTCAGCAACACCATTAAGCTGGGGTGTTCTGAGAGGAGACAATTGTGAAACTCCTGTAAGGTTTTCTGCAATCTATGAACTTAAAATCCTAAGTTCACATGCAACCTAGAAAGGATCTATGTTTTCTATCTTTGAACATATAATAATAATTCTAACGGCTAACATAAATTTCTAATAACGACTAACAGAAATTTCTATATAAAACAATTAATAAAACTAACCTTTAGTTTTATTCTTGAAGCTGAGCAGCACAAGTGTCCTGCCTCAAATGAGATCACACCCAGAAGCCCAAGCAGAGGTTAACTGTCTTAACCTCTTATTAAGAACGGCTCGCTATAAAACCTTAGAGAAGGATTATAGACGGCAAGGAGAGAAGAGAAATTCCAAGGAGATGATTTGGAATGGTGCAAGTTTTCAAGTGATGGGGAGGGCCTTATTTATAGTGTTCAACTTTTGAACAATTGCATTCTAGCCCCTGCACTTATAATCAATTTACCCCCTGCACTTTTAATTAATTCCAAATTAATTCCAATTAATTCTAATTAATTCCAAACTAGTTTATCATTAATTTATTATCACATAATAAATTAACGAACTATTTATTTCTCTCTCTATTTAACCTTGATGCCGGTTGGACTACCAAGGGCAACCCAAATGGACTTTGCTTCTATTAATAAGATAAATATAAATTATAAGTCATGGCTTAGACACCTAATCCAACAGTCTCCCACTTGGATAAGTCTATGACTTTAATTGTCCATTTATCTTCAGATTAATTAGCAAACTGTAGCTTCCTAGAAACTGCTGCCGAACTCTGACCTAGTCAGTTCTGTCCAAAGATAAGTGATCAGATGATCCTCCGTCCAACTAGATATTTTTCAGACTCAAGACATGGATAAAATCAATCTGGTCTGATTCACTGTTCCTCGATTTCCGATTTGTATATGACTCTTAGACTACCAATTTAGTCCCGGTTGGCCAACCATTTTAGTCAACTTCAAATTCATCGAGAGGCCTACAGATATCTGTTCCCCGTTAGGGTCAAGGGACGAATAAACTTTGACTCATATACTTATGTCTTTTACGAGACAAATTACTCACAACAACACGTTTTATAACACCGAGTTACCGATGCGTTTTCGTATTATCAATGAACAATCGTCCAGTAAATCATAACTCATATGTCTTAGCTTAAAGATCAAAAGATATTATCGTCTCAATATTGCTCGTGATATAATCCATGAAGCAATCCATTGAGCGCGGGTTTATCCAATACTCAAATCTCCATTTCCAAGTACTCATGAATGTTGCAGCAATCTTATTGCAATGTCTAACTCCTTAGACAATCTACAACTAATTCATGACAGCCTTGCTTCATACTTATTCCCTAAAAGTATGAACGACTGTGGATATTTGAATAATCCAATTATTCAGGAAATAAAACATGCAAAATGAAACACAATGATATATTATTGACAAAATTAGTAAACCATTACTCATTAATAAATCTCCATTATTAAATCACATAAGTCAAATACCATAACATTGTTATAAGTTTCAAAACCTATCTAATTGCAAAAACTTATATCATCTCTTAATCCAATGCTCCTAGCATGCTGATTATGCTTAATCCTACTCAGAGCCTTTGTCAAGGGATCTGCAGGATTATCTTCCAATGATACCCTCTTTACAAGGAGGTGACCTTCTTCTACCCTATGTCTGATGTAGTGGTACTTTCTGTCGATATGTCTGGACTTTCCATGATCTCGCGGTTCCTTTGTCAAGGCTACCGCACCTTCGTTATCGCAGAACAGTTCCAAGGGCTTCTGAATACTCGGGACTACTCCAAGGTCACCGATAAAGTTCTTCAGCCAAGCCGCTTCCTTTGACGCTTCACTTGCTGCTATGTACTCTGATTCGCACGTAGAATCAGCCACTGTTTCTTGCTTGGAACTTTTCCAAGTAACTGCTCCACCGTTCAAAAGGAATACCCAGCCCGACTGAGACCGACCACTGTCTCTATCCGTCTGAAAACTGGCATCCGTATATCCTTCAACTCTCAAGGTATCACTGCCACCGAGGACTAACACCATGTTCTTTGTCCTTCGTAGATACTTGAGTATATTTTTCACAGCTATCCAATGCGCCCTTCCAGGGTTTCCCTGGTACCGACTGACCATGCTTAAAGCAAAAGCCACGTCAGGGCGAGTACACGTCATAGCGTACATGATCGATCCTACAGCCGAAGCGTAAGGTACCCGACTCATTTCAGCTATTTCTTCGTCTGTACTCGGACTTTGAGTCTTACTCAATTTTGCATTACTTTGGATAGGTAGCTCTCCCTTCTTGGAATTTTCCATACTAAACCTCTTTAGTACCTTTTCCAAGTATGTACCATGACTAAGTCAAATTAGTCTCTTCTTCCTATCTCTCAATATTCTTATCCCGAGAATATAGGCAGCCTCTCCTAGGTCCTTCATGGCGAAACATTTCCCAAGCCAAGCCTTGACATCTTGCAAGGTTGGAATGTCGTTTCCCATGAGCAGTATGTCATCGACATACAGCACTAGAAAGGTGACTATACTCCCACTAGCCTTGACATATACGCAGGACTCATCCTCGCTCCTAGAGAAGCCAAACTCTTTGACTTTCTCATGGAAACAAAGATTCCAGCTGCGAGAAGCTTGCTTCAATCCGTAGATTGATCTCTCAAGCTTACACACCTTATTGGGATACTTTGCATCGACAAAACCCTCTGGCTGATTCATGTAAACATCCTCAGTCAACTTTCCGTTAAGGAAAGCGGTTTTGACGTCCATCTGCCAAATTTCATAGTCATGAAATGCAGCTATGGCCAGCATAATCCTAATAGACTTTATCTTGGCTACTGGTGAGAAGGTCTCGTCATAGTCAACCCCTGGGGTTTGAGTAAAGCCCTTCGCAACCAGTCTTGCCTTGAAAGTGTGTACCTTTCCGTCCATGTCGGTCTTCTTCTTGAAGATCCATTTGCACCCGACTGTCTTTCGACCCGTTACGTTGTCAACCAAGTTCCAAACTTGATTGTTATACATGGACTTGATCTCGCTATCCATGGCCTCTTTCCACTTGGCAGACTCAGGGCCCGCCACTGCTTCCTGGTAGTTAGCTGGTTCATCCAAATTTATCAGTGTCCTATCACTGACAAACGTGTCCCCATCTGAAGTTATATGGAACCCATAAAACTCGGGTGACATGCTAACCCTACCGGAACGCCTAAGAGGTAAGGATACATTTGTCGAACCAACAGGAACTTCTTCCTCATGTTGGTTGCTAGTTTCTCCTAAGGTTGCGTTATCTGATGACTTTTGAATTTCTTCCAGATCAATGGTACTCCCACTGTCCTCTTTGAATATGAGCTCTCTCTCTCGAAAGACTGCTCGTCTAGCTACAAAGACCACGTCCTCGCTCGGTCTGTAGAATAGATATCCAAATGACTGTTTGGGATAACCAAGGAAGAAACACCTTTCGCTTCTTTCTGCGAGTTTGTCTTGAGTCTCTCGTCTAACGAAAGCCTCACAACCCCAGACTTTGATATGTGCCAACGAGGGAACTTTCCCCGTCCACATTTCATGAGGTGTTTTAGCAACCTTTTTAGTAGGGACAAGATTGAGGATATGGGCGGCTGTCTCTAAGGCATACCCCCAGAAGTGAATGGGAAGTGAAGCTCGACTCATCATGGAACGAACCATGTCCAATAGGGTTCGGTTGCGCCTCTCCGCAACACCGTTCAACTGTGGTGTCCTGGGAGGTGTCAACTGCGAAACTATTCCGCATTCCTTTAGATAGTCTAGGAACTCGATACTTAGATACTCTCCGCCTCTGTCGGACCTGAGCATCTTTATCTTCCTGCCTAATTGATTCTCTACCTCGTTCTTAAACTCTTTGAACTTTTCAAAGGTGTCTGACTTTTGCTTGATTAAGTAGATATAACCGTATCTACTAAAATCGTCAGTAAAGGTTACGTAGAACCGCGTGCCATCCTTTGTGGTTGATTTGAATGGACCACACACATCCGTGTGAATGATGTCCAGCAGACCCTCACCTCTTTCAAAAGACCCTTTGAAAGGTGATTTAGTCATCTTGCCCAACAGACAAGATTCGCATACATCATCCGACCTGAGGTCGAATGATTCCAACACTCCATCCTTTTGGAGTTGGGCGATGCGTTTCTTGCTGATGTGCCCGAGCCGACTATGCCACAGACATGCCTTTTCTACACCACTAGTAGAATCAATATAATTTACACTATGTCCTAAATTGTCAACACATTCAACGGTTTCATACACACCATCACAAGGATAAGCAGTAAAAATCAAAATACCATTTTTGAAAACAGAAATCGAACCAATTTTATTATCAAAAGAAAATTGAAATCCTTGTCTGAACAATGCGTGAAATGAAATAATGTTTCTTGCCATTTCTGGCGAATAGCAACAATTAATTAACTCTATACTAACATCACTACTAAGCACTAAACTGTAAACGCCGATCTTGGTAACAGGGGACGATCTCCTATTGCCCATGATCAAGTTCAGTCTACCGTACTCCACCTCCCTGCTTTCTTTTAGTCCCTGCAGATCAGAACAAATGTGAAAACCTCCTGTATCAAGGACCCAAGAATTAGAAGATGGTGAGTTTTTAGAGATAGTGTATATACCTGCTGTCGATGGCTTTACTTTCCCATCCTTGACATCCTACAAGTATTTGGGGCAGCTTCTCTTCCAATGACCCTTCTCTTTGCAGTAGAAACAGTTGGCTTCATCGAGGTTGGCCACACAAGGAATCTGGGAAGACTTGGTTCTCGAGCCATTGCTTGATGACCCGACCTGAACCTTTTCCCTCCAATTTTGCTTAGGAGGGCCCTTCCTCTTCTTTCCTTTGCCACTTCCAATGGCTAGGACGGGCTGATTTACTGAGGGTACACTTTTACCCTTTATCCCGTCCTCAGCAACTCGAAGCATGCGATGTAACTCAGTCAGGTTAGCCTGATTGTTGTTCAAATGATAAGCCAGCCTGAACTGGTCATAAGAACTCGGTAGGGAGTTAAGCACTATGTCAACGGCCAACTCCTCCGGTACAGGCATCGCAAGCTTTCTAAGCCGCTCCACGTAACCTTGCATTCTTTGCACATGAGCGCAGATGGACTCTTCATCTTTAGGTTTGCTGTTCGTGAAGTCCTTGACCACCTCGCACCTCTCGATGCTCTCTTGCTTGCGGAACTTTTCTGCAAGCTCCTTCTGCATCTCAAAGGGCCAGTAGTCTTCGTATATCCTTTGCAATTCGGGGTTCATTGTGGCTATCATGATGCAGGCCACTTTGGTCGCATCATCAGAATGTTTTTGGTACGAGGCAATCTCCTCGGGAGTAGCAGTTTCAGAGTCAATATCGACAAGCTCGGTCTCGAGGACATACTCTTTGTTCTCGTACCTCAGAGCCATCAAGATATTTCTAATACAGTCATTATAGTTTGTCCCGTTCAATTGAACCTTGGAACATAGTGAGAGGATAGAGGGAACACTAGAGTTTGAGTGGGGAGCGGATTGATCAGCAGAGCCGAGGGATGCCGTAATCTATAAGCAAATTTTATAAAGGTAGGCGAATGACGATTCAGTCAATTCCACCGCGGAAAAATAATCTTATTATAAATGGAATTCCTAGTTTCTTTTGAGATTTATTGAACTGTTCAATAGCATGTTTAATCTCGGATATGCCCCACTGTTTGTGACTGGGATGCCGAGAATCACAAACCGGGTGTGAATAACCATGCAAATTAGCTTGGTACTCTCGGGGTCCATTATCATCTCAAATTGATGTGCCGGTAAACCACACACGCTCCATCAACAATGATAACACCCGAGACACCCATTGCCACTCTTTATTCTCCCCCATTGGTGTGCCGGTAAACCACACACGCTCCACCAATGTTTCATAAAGTGCAATGTGCAACTTCATGGATTAGCATCAATTCACATTTTTAACCTAAAGTAACTAGATTGGGATTTTGATAATGGTTCTAGTACTTTCAAATATATAATTATACTTTTAAGAGGCTTTAGCGGTTCCATCAAACCCGTTCGGCTAACGACACTCGACTGACCAGGAGAGCGGTGGGTAAGAATGGATACCCATTAGACTACCATTTTATAGGCAGTCGCCTTATACCCTCTTTATAGGACAGTTTTGTGAATGAGGCCTACTAACGGTAAAACTAACCAATTTATCTTATATACAAAATATTAACTATTAATTATAATATATATAAGATATATTTTAAACTTTTAAAATATTTCTGTTTTATCTATTTAATTTTTCAAAAATTAACTCTTAATTTTAAAATTAAATTTAAACCGTTAAACGATTTAATTTATCTTTTAAGTAAACAATTATAGCAATTCAATAAGAAAACAACCAACGTTCTGATACCACTGTAAGGTTTTCTGCAATCTATGAACTTAAAATCCTAAGTTCACATGCAACCTAGAAAGGATCTATGTTTTCTATCTTTGAACATATAATAATAATTCTAACGGCTAACATAAATTTCTAATAACGACTAACAGAAATTTCTATATAAAACAATTAATAAAACTAACCTTTAGTTTTATTCTTGAAGCTGAGCAGCACAAGTGTCCTGCCTCAAATGAGATCACACCCAGAAGCCCAAGCAGAGGTTAACTGTCTTAACCTCTTATTAAGAACGGCTCGCTATAAAACCTTAGAGAAGGATTATAGACGGCAAGGAGAGAAGAGAAATTCCAAGGAGATGATTTGGAATGGTGCAAGTTTTCAAGTGATGGGGAGGGCCTTATTTATAGTGTTCAACTTTTGAACAATTGCATTCTAGCCCCTGCACTTATAATCAATTTACCCCCTGCACTTTTAATTAATTCCAAATTAATTCCAATTAATTCTAATTAATTCCAAACTAGTTTATCATTAATTTATTATCACATAATAAATTAACGAACTATTTATTTCTCTCTCTATTTAACCTTGATGCCGGTTGGACTACCAAGGGCAACCCAAATGGACTTTGCTTCTATTAATAAGATAAATATAAATTATAAGTCATGGCTTAGACACCTAATCCAACAACTCCTATATGAGGTATCACCAATATAATAACTGTCACCATGGGATCTTGGGTTTTTCACCAACCCAGAGATCCTTCACCGACAGTGAAATACACCAAACTATCACCATTCATGAGTTACACCATTTAGTTACAATGTAACCATTTAGTAACTAAATAAAAACACCATATAGAACAAACCAAATATAATATAGTCAACTAAGACTATACCACTAATAACTAGAGTTACTACCCTAATGTATCACTCGTATCACCTTTCCAATAACACCACACTAATGTTCAACAAGAGTTTAAGCAAACATCATTATATATATATATATATATATATATATATATATATATATATATATATATATATATATATATATATATATATATATATATATATATATATATATATATATATATATATATATATATATATATATATATATAGTGCGTGTGTGTGTGTGTGCGCGCACGCGTGCACAAAACACAACAATATTACTATATTACATAAAAGTATACAACCACAACAATCAAAGATGAGTAAAGTTACTCGGCTATAGTCCAAGCTCCAATAGTAAGTTATACTCGATATTTGTAAGCTTGCTTACACCTTCTTGTCTATAAAGGAATAAGTTTAAACCTTCCTTAGACACCATATATCACCAATACAGGTTATTCAACAAAATCCATGAAAACATACTCTAGACTAATTATTGCCGCTAACTGTTCATAGTATATATATATATATATATATATATATATATATATATATATATATATATATATATA
This sequence comes from Cichorium intybus, assembly GCA_023525715.1. Lineage (NCBI taxonomy): Eukaryota > Viridiplantae > Streptophyta > Magnoliopsida > Asterales > Asteraceae > Cichorium > Cichorium intybus. The sequence goes on along the minus strand of CM042015.1, from coordinate 1,491,098 downwards.
TATATATATATATATATATATATATATATATATATATATATATATATATATGAAAGGTTTTCCGCAACCATGAACTAAATAACCTAAGTTCACATGCAACCTAGAAAAGATCTATGTTTTCTTACTTTGAACATGTAACTAATTCCTAAAATCCAAACAAAAATTAACTAAAAGAATAAATCAGAAAAGCTAACCTTTAGTTTAATCTTGAAGCTAAGCAGCACAAGTGTCCTGCCTCAAATGAGATCACACCCAGGGAGACAGAGGGTGGACGAAAATTCCAGAGAAAATAATAGAATGAGCACTTATAATGAGGTCTAGGGTTCCCTATTTATAGGGAAACAAGAAACCCTAGCCGTCAGCCATTTTCTGGATTATACGTACGCGCGTCGCGGCCTTTACATTTGCGCGCCGCGCGCCGCAATTCAACTATTGAATACGTACGACTTTAATCCCTGACTTCCTGATTAATCTAATTAATGCCACAGAAATTAATCCAATTAATTCCTGATTAATTATTAATCAATCAATATAGTTTCTAATTAATATATTATCACTTTAATATATTAACAAACCATATCTTTTATTTCTATTGATTTATTAATCCCATAATAAATCAACCTTTCTCTCTACCGAACTTTCTACCAAACCTCCAGCTATGAGGGCAACCTAAATGGACTTTGCTTCTATTAATTATGTAAATACAAATTATTAGTCATGGCTTAGACACCTAATCCAACAGTCTCCCACTTGGATAAGTCTATGACTATAATTACCAATTTAACCTCTAATTAATCAGCAAATTGTAGCTTCCTAGAAACTGCTGCCGAACTCTGACCTAGTCCGTTCTGTCCATAGATAAGTGATCAGATGATCCTCCGTCCAACAAGATATTTTCAGACATGAGACATGGATTGAGATAAATCTCTGTCTGACACACTGTTTCCCGATTTCCGATTTTGCTTATGACTTTTAGACTTCTAATTGAATGAATCAATTCAGTCCTGGCTGGCCAGCGCTTCAGTCAACTTCAAAATCATCGAGTGGCCAACAGATATCTGTTTCCCGTCTAGGTCAAGGGACGAATAAGTTTCGACTAATATGTTATATCTTTTACCCGACAAATCACTCACAACAGCATGTTTTATAACACCGAGTTACCGATGCGTTTTCGTACTATCAATGAACAACCGCCTTGCAAATTATAACTCATATCTCTCAACTTTAAGACCATAAGATATTATCGTCTCAACATTGCTCGTGATATAATCCATGAAGCAATCCATTGAGCGCGGGTTTATCCAATACTCAAATCTCCATTTCCAAGTACTCATGAACGTTGCAGCAATCTTATTGCTATGTCTAACTCTTTAGACAATCTACAAATCAATTCATGACAGTCTTCCTTCATACTTACTCCCTAAGAGTATGAATGACTGTGGATATTTGAATAATCCAATTATTCAGGAAGTAAACATGCAAAAGTGAAACATAAAATCTGACTGGCAGCTACTCCTGCTTATTACCAAGTCTCCACGAGGTAATCACCAAGTCGGATTTATCATAACTATTATCGGTTTCTTATTCTTTTTTTAAACTTTCAATTCAAGCCTTTTATATCTATGTCTATGACCTTTTCACTCTTTCTATGTATCCAAGTGTCTAACACTTATACACTTTATTGCAGATGATCCTATCGGATACTCTTCCGATGATATCTCAATTTGTCATTTTGTCATTCTCTCTCACAACTCCATTCTGGTGATGTGTACCGTGACTGCCCATGGTTCTCGGGTCTTTAGTCTACACGACTATACCCTAAGACAATTTCGAGGTGTCATGATGTGCCGGTGAACCACACGCGCTCCATCAGAAACCAACGAAATTCTTTAACCATGAAGTCCTATAGCACCACGTCCTGGTGTAACCAATTACTGATTTGAAACTCCTTTCAAATCGTTCACCCTAATCATTTCCCAATGATTTCTCACGTGTGTTCAAAATCCAAACAGTACTCTCAGCCAGGTCATATCCTGAAACTAACTTACCATGCTCTAAGCATCAAGTCATCAGGGTATGTTCATAACACTTCTGATTGGTCCAAGAGGCTCGTGGAACCTGATGTAATCTCATTCCAAACCCTTTCGGAATCCTAAGATTACCAATAATCCTTGTGTCATGATTTCCGGAAACATTTCCTTTCGAAGACTCTTTCTTAGCATCTTGAATCCCATCAAGATCATATTCTCAACGGCTAAGTCTATACTGTCAGTCTCATCTATCCGACAGATGTCTGTGAACTACGTGAGTATGTTGCACCTTCTTTGTTTCTTTCATGCCAATTCATTACACTTTGTAATGATAGGAAACTCCATTCCTGGGTTTATGCATCTTGAATCTCATCAAGATCATATTGGCATAATTCTGATCTATCTAATAGATGTTCACAACCACCTGAGTATGTTGTATCTCTTAAAGTCTTTCATAGCGAACCGTTTCTTAACACCAAGTCATTACACTTTGTAATGATAAGAGACGTTTCCTAGAACCAGTATGTAACCCACATACAATGATAGCGGATAACAATGATACTCCCACTGGCTTTGACACCGTTATATGACTCTTTCGGACTATTCACAAAATCCAGAACTTATGGCACATTTTGCGAAACCGAAATCCAAACCTTTCCGACATATTAAAGGAAATCTTTCAGGCTATTCACAAAATCCAAACCTTTTGGCCTATTTTCAGAATCCGAAAATCCTTTCTTGCGAGATGCCCATGGGACGAATCCCGGGGCCGTGTACCTTTTGTAATGGCATGCTCTATGTGAGTCCCTATTAGTGTGCCGGTAAACCACACACGCTCCACTAACGACTCACACTATGCCACGCAGAATCCTCTCGGATTACATCTTCTATTGAGAGTGCTTCTCTCATAATCAGTTGCTTGACTCCAAGTGATGACTCATTCAACCAGATGTTCTGTAAGTACATTTCTATGTTCCCTTCTTTTGATGATTCAATTACTCCCACTGGTTCCTAGACCAATTGTAAAGATCAATCAAACTGTCACATAGACTGTGTCTCGCGGTAAGGTTCTCTTATTTGGCAGCAACTGGGCTCACCAATGCTTCCAGCAGTCGGATTACTTATCCGTACCATCTTTAGTGTTTTACCACTACCCGGTATATCACCCAAATCATAACTCCTTATGACAGTGACAATAACTACTGGTCAAGCGAAGAGAGGGTATGTCAGGTTTAACAGGAATCCAATTCCTGGTCAAGGCCCAGTGGTGACTAAAAGGTTCTTTCACTTGGCTAAACCCTGAACTCATTCAGGATTATTCTTACTCCCACTGTTTCCTTAGAACTTGAGCTCTTTCTAATAGGACTCTTCTTTCAAAGGATAACCGGAGTGGCCAATGAAACGACATTGCTGATTAGTTTCAGGCTTGTCATGAGATTCAGACGAATGCTACATGACCCTGGACTTTCTATGTACTAGTGGGATGATCCCAGCTTTACATTTCAGACAGTGTCAAAATAACCTACTTAGTCTAAGATGTGGTCGGAATATGGCTTCTGCGGTCTGACTGGTTGAATATTCAATTCATTGAAATATTAGTCGGAAATGTATCCAGTGTATCTTATACGCCGAGGATCAAAACTATTTCGATCAATGCTCCATCATCTTCCCTAAGACACATTATAACCATTAGTGTTCTTGGAAGAGGATAAACTGTGAAACATTTTCTCAGTCTATGTTGTTACTCAGGTTGTGTTGATCTTATACTTCCTTTGAAATCCTTGAACACTTCAAGGTTCTAATCAATCGCTTATTCCGATAAACAAAGCCATATTTGTCAAACCATTTGGCAATTATCATGAAGCATAATTAATCGTGTTCTGTTCGAAGATTCGAGCAATACACAGTAACTTATGTGTCTGTTGCTCAAAATCTTAATACCTTTACAGTTCCATGTAAATTTATGACTTTGTTAATATTGTTCAAGACATGTAATCATCACCGGACTCCAAGTCAACTGATTCCAAAATCCTATCCATTGGATCTTTGGGCGATTCTTTTCTTGCCACAATTAATTTTATTAAGCACTCAATTCATCATGTGACTCTAAGTCAAATGATTCCAAAGTCCTGTCCAACTGGACCTTTGGTTGAAGTGATTCTCATAAAATTCACTTTAACAATCATAAAGAACACAATTTACAAAACCAATCCCATTGGATGTATCAACATTCAAGTTATTACCATTTACGTCATCAACACATTCACACAACATTTCGAGGACAATTAAAACAAACATGTTTCAAAAAAAAATATTTCATTAAACCAGAATTATCCTCAGAACAATGTACTATGCGAATCCATGTCGTATGTATCTATAAACTAATAACAAGAACAAATATCTAGCTTAACTCAAAACCCGCACGAGCTCTAGATCCAATCCGAATATGCTCCTGTGCTACACCATCCCGCATCCTCCAGAGTTCGTGCATACAGATCAAATGTGTGAAACACATCCTGTATCAAGGAAATGAGGATCAGGTGTTCTGAATTCTAAGATATTTATGAGTTTACCAAACGGTTTGGCTTTGGAGCATTTTTCCAATCTTTCCGTGACTGTGTCCCACCTTGTGGATTCCCAGTTTGAAACATCGAACAATCGGTCCAGACGATCTGGATCATTTCTTGATGCACCTTAATACTGGACTCAATCCTGAAGCAGCTAAATTAATGGAACTATGCTTCTCCATGAACGATTCATACATAGTCGACATTGAATGCACTTCCACGATTGTCTTATCCGGTTACCCTTTCTGTTCATCTGGATGAACAGATCAGCGAGTTGAGCTAATGCTTAACTCCCGATCACAAAGGGAAACCAGTTTTATACTGTTCGCCTATGTATCCCTCAATCTCGGGAACACGCAAACTGGTGCTACTTCCTTCTAGCTTGCAACTTCAAGCTCTTTGAAGATCCTAGTTCGTTCCCTTTATTCAACCAGTTCATGGAACCTTTCCTGAACTAGCTGTGCTAACTTATCAGTCCCCAGGAATTCTAAATCCCTGCGGAACTCGGGGTTAATGATCAATAGCATAAGGCAACGAACTTCCTTAGACTCAATAGTCAAGGAGTCATGCTCATCACAAGCTGCTGTGTGATGCCATGTTTGGGAGCGGACACTCAGTCTGATATGGTTCGCCAGCAAAACTAAGAACTATTCTCTAATTGCAAAACCATATCATATAGTCAAGGCCAGTCAGCCTTACCATATTTAACAGGTGCTTTCTGAAGCTCTCAGAAATGGGTGAAGGAGAGGAAGGAGGAGAATGACACTTTCTTCAGACATATATAAAATTTGAATTTATTCGTTTAATTCATCCTTTTAAATAATTACCCAATATACATTATTTAACAAGGCTAGGATCCAAAATACCCCAACTATGCTGTGAAGAGGGATGTCGTAGTCACAACACAGTGGCCATTAAGGTAGATAACTTTTATCAATTTCAGTCTTATGAAATTCCTAGATCTGTGAGATTCATTGAACTGTTCAATGGCATGTTTAATATCGGATATGCCCCACCGTTTGTGACTGGGATGCCGAGGATCACAAACCGGGTGTGAATAACCATGAAAATTAGCTTGGTACTCTCGGGGTCCATTATCATCTCAAATTGATGTGCCGGTTAACCACACACGCTCCATCAACAATGATAACACCCGAGAAACCCATTGCCACTCTTTATGAACCCCCGTTGGTGTACCGGTAACCCACACATGCTCCACCAACGTTTCATAAAGTGCAATGTGCAATTTCATGGGTTAGCATCAAATTCACATTTTTTCTAAAGTAACTAGATTGGGAATTCTTGTACGGGTTCTAGTACTTTGATCATTATACTTTTAATGATTAAGCGGTCCTATCAAAACTGTTCGGCTAATGACCCTCTACTGATCAGGCGAGCGGTGGGTGAGAGTGAACACCCATTAGACCGCCATTTTATAGGCAGTCTCCTTATACCCACTTTATAGACGAGCTTCGTGAATGAGGCCTACTAATGATTTGACTAACCAATTTATCTTATACATATAGTATTAACCTTTAATAATATATATAAGATGTATTTTAAATCTTTTAAAATATTCCTGGTTTATCCTTTAATTTCCTGAAATTTAACTATTAAATTTCAAATTAAATTAAACCTTTAATTTGATTTAATTTATCTTTTAATTAAACTATTAATTAAATTAATTAAATCTAGATATTTTAAACCTTTTAAAATATTTTAGGATTTATCCTTTAATTTTCGAAATTTAACCATTAAATCAAAATTAAATTAAATCCCTTGAATTATCTTTTAATTAAACAATTAATTAAATTAATTCAAATGTAGATAGGTTTTTCCAAATTAATCAAATCAATTTAAACCTATCTTAAACCCCTAATTATCGAATTCAAACAAACTGGGTTTAAGGTTATCCATTTAATTAACCAATTAAAGTTACCAAAAATAGAAAACCTCCTAAAACCCTAACCAGGAAAATCGAAAAAGAAGGGGGAAGGGGCTAGGGTTTCAAAAACCCTAAACCCAAAAATCAAAATCAGGCCTAAAAGATTTATAAACAATAAACCCTAATTAGGAAAACTATTACAACCATTCAATAAGAAAACAACCAATTGCTCTGATACCACTGAAAGGTTTTCCGCAACCATGAACTAAATAACCTAAGTTCACATGCAACCTAGAAAAGATCTATGTTTTCTTACTTTGAACATGTAACTAATTCCTAAAAGCCAAACAAAAATTAACTAAAAGAATAAATCAGAAAAAACTAACCTTTAGTTTTAATCTTGAAGCTAAGCAGCACAAGTGTCCTGCCTCAAATGAGATCACACCAAGGGAGCCAGAGGGTGGACGAAAATTCCAGAGAAAATAATAGAATGAGCACTTATAATGAGGTCTAGGGTTCCCTATTTATAGGGAAACAAGAAACCCTAGCCGTCAGCCATTTTCCGGATTTTATGTACGCGCGTCGCGGCCTTTACATTTGCGCGTCGCGCGCCGCAATTCAACTATTGAATATGTACGACTTTAATCCCTGACTTCCTGATTAATCTAATTAATGCCACAGAAATTAATCCAATTAATTCATGATTAATTATTAATCAATCAATATAGTTTCTAATTAATATATTATCATTTTAATATATTAACAAACCATATCTTTTATTTCTATTGATTTATTAATCCCATAATAAATCAACCTTTCTCTTTACCGAACTTTCTATCAAACCTCCAGCTATGAGGGCAACCCAAATGGACTTTGCTTCTATTAATTATGTAAATACAAATTATTAGTCATGGCTTAGACACCTAATCCAACAATATATATATATATATATATATATATATATATATATATATATATATATATATATATATATATATATATATATATATATATATATATATATATATATATATATAGAGAGAGAGAGAGGATCCTTTGAGGCTTAATAAAAAGTTGAGGTCGCGAGGCCAATTGTAGGCCAATCATTTTTGAGGGTTTTTTAGTAAATTAGAAATTTAATTATTTTTTTAATCAAAAAAATATGTAACTTAATTACCTATAATCAAGGAAATCGTGGTCTTTCCTTGTTTACAGGTCAATCGAATATCAATTTGCGTATCTTAACAATTCAGTGAAAAAATCGACATTGCTTCTGTAATCCTTCAAATTGGAATGTGAAAATCTACACAATTTCTGGAAATCATTTTTATGTAATCGAAATCCAAGGAAATTCGAGTTTGCCATACCAATGCAACAGAAGGAGTACAATTTTTCGAAATCTTCATATGTGATGGATTCGGATCTGTACATCAGTGATGAAGATGAAGGGTCGGCCAATAATTCCATGGAGATGATTGAAGTTTCATATGACGGTGGAGGTAATGTATTTTTGTAATGCATTTTTACTGAATTGATCACGTTTTCATCTTAAATATGTAATATAATTTGGAATATGAATGATTACCAGTACTGCAATATTATAAATTGGTAATTGTTAATCATTAAGTTTGTATTGGTAATACACGTAAATAAAAGGTTTATGGATTATGTAGTATAGTGTGGTAATCATAAATGTTTAGATTTTCAATCATTGATGATTGGGTCAGTAATGTTTAAATTTTATGCTCCATTTATCGATTAATAGGGTTTAACTAATTTTCAATCGTTGATGATTTTGTCCGATCAATTTGTGTGGGCATTGATTAACATATTATGTTTGTAATGTTTGGATTTCATGATCAATCATCGATGATTACGCGTATTAGGCATCACCCATATTAATCACCGATGATTGCTCAAGGAACGGTGTTTTGTTTCGTACTCAATCACGAATGATTAATGTTATTAGGAAAGAATTGGTGTGTTGTCCTTTTCACTATTTGTTTAGGAAAGAATCATTGTGTTGAAGTTCATGCAAGGATCAATATTACAAGATTGAAATTAAATATGAGTTAATACAAGGGCTGATTGCAAGAAATAACAACGTACTTCCATTTGTTTGTATATTTAGCATCTTACTTTCAATTTCTTTATGTTACAGGGTTGTACTTCAAACAATAATCACAAATGATTACATTGGCTTTTGTATTTTTTTCATTTACAATCATAACTGATTGTATCATTTTTGTTTGTATATGTCCTTTTAAATCATATCTGATGATTACATTGGCTTTTGTATATTGTCATTTACAATCATAACTGATTATATTTTCCATTTACAATTATAACAACTTGTAACATTTTTCTATATGTATTTGTCCATGTTCATCATAACTGATTGTACCATATGTCGTTGTAGTTGTTCATTTATATATAATTATGTTAATTATTTGATATATTGTTATTGATCATTTATGCTTTTTGAAACAATGGTTAATCCAAATACAGTACGTGAACAGAGGACTAAGAAGCGAAATGAGAAGCTCAGGGTGAAGTATCTTCACAAGATCCTAACATCAGAGTACAACTTTATAAAAGATGATACTGAACAAAAAGTCTTAGAATAGTTTAAACTTCTTGCAGGACAAAGGAAACATATAAGAGAGGACGCTGCTAAAACCATTCATGAAAGATTGTCTTTATTTGGTTAAGAACTTAATGTTTTCGGTTTATTAGGTTGGGGTTTTAACAGTTGAAGATGTTATTTTTTTTCTTATTTTGCCATCAGACAATTCTATTGTCGACAATACAATTTGTGGTCTCTATCATTAAAAAATTAGTATTGATGGATAATTTTAATGTATGGATTTTATTTTATTTGTGTTACTAGTATACTAGCATTAGTCATATATTTTAATATTTGGTTATTGATGCTTTTCCATTTAATCATCAATAGAATTTGGATATAAATATCATAGTTGTTAACTTCTGTATATAATTATGCCTGATTAATACATTTTGCCATTATGTGGATAACTACTAATTAAACTCTTTTATGTAAATTGTAATACTAGTCATTGATAAACGACCTTTTTATATCAACACACAAAACATATTAAATTATGTAAAAATGTTAACTTGAAGGTCCAGCTATATCATAATCGTTACTGATTAACTCATTTGTAATCATAACTGATTACCACACTGTGCCATTAATCTTTAATGATTGAGACTTATTAAAATCAAAACTGATAACCACTTATTAAACATGTTAACTAGTGTGGTTAATCATGATGTAATACTTATGACAATCACTACTAACTAAAATAAGTCCCGACTAATATCACATGTTATTAAGTGGATCACTATGCATTAAAATCTTATATGTAAATTGTAATTGGAGTAATTGATAAGTGGATTTTTTTATATCAACACACATACACTAATTCTGTAAACATGTTAACTAGCATGTCTAAGCAATATGCAATCATTACCGATTACCACCGACTATAATCATAAGTGATTACCAAAATGTGTCATCAATATTCACAACATACGTTACACATACCATTAATTAAGCAATGCTAAAACAATCAACATTAATAATCATATAAAAATAACCTTCAAAATTAGTAAACAATATGCAATTGTTTTTTTATTACAATATCCATTGTTTCTTACTCTTCATTTTTTGTCTCGTTCAATCCATAATTTGCATGTCCTTGCATTGTGATTGACATACAAGTCATCATCCATGTCAATCATCACAGGATCTGATGGATTGTTCTTGAAACGACTAAACGCATGCTTCTTCATGATACGTTCACTGTGCTTCCTAACTGTTAACACATACATAATCAAAAACAAAATGGATTACACTGTTAACACATAGGTTCACTTGTAGTTTTAAATAATGAAAATATACTTTTTGTTTTTTTCTTACAACGGGGTTCCTAATAATACAGCAGAAATTACCAAATTTTAATTCTGACAAGGGCACTTACAAATGACGAAATTGCCCTTGGGGCAGGTACATTGGATACATTAAGCATTGGTGATTGAAAATTAAACCTAAGTGAAATCCTAACTGTGCAAAAATGGGACTAACAAATGACGATTATCAACTAGTTAAACTCAACTATTTAAGGGACTAATTGTGCACAAAGGGAACTAACAAATGTCTGAAATCCTAAACGAATCCAAGTAATTTCGAGATTACGTAATCATTGATGATTGAACTTAATCATCGATGATTCTGTGAATGTGTTTTGGACAAAAAAGTAAGCATTGATGATTGAACTTAATCATCGATCATTCTATTCATGAACATATCAATTTGAAACTAGTCACCTCTTTTTAAAAGCACTTTTACAATCATGAACATATCAATTTGAATGGAAGAAGAAACTTAAAAACCTTAGAAGAAACTTATAAGCACTTTTACAATCATGAACATATCAATTTGAAACTAGTCACCTCTTTTTAAAATTACATTATACTTCTGCAGATTAAACAAGCTTAAGAAACAATTAAAAAGTTTGATTTGAAACTATTCACCTCTTTTTAAAATTACATTATACTTTAGCAGATTAAACAAGCTTAAGAAACAGTTAAAAGCTTGATTTGGATGGACTTGTGGTCATTGGTGGGTATGATTCAAATACAAATGCATGCATATTAGCAGAAAATTTTAGGTTTGTTATGTTTCTAGTGTATGCTCAAATCGAATACAATGAAAGTCAATTTTACGTAATCATTGATGATTGAACTTCATCATCGATGATTAAGTTATAATATAACAAACTTAACCTTTGATAATCGGGTTATTTAGTAAAAAAACCAGAAACCACACTGACAAATCCAATCTCATAAGCTAGAAACTGATATTAGGGTAATGCGATCAGACAAAAAAAAACCAAGATTGCAACACATAATCAAAAATTAAATGATTGAATCGATTTTCTGTTTCCTAACATTGTGTATATGAACTGATTGCTAAAAGGTATTACCTCTGTGACTCGATTTCGATTTCTTTGATGCTTCTTCCTCGCCTGCCATCTTCAATGTCGAACTACGTATCAAGGGTTTTTGTTACAAAATCTATTTTCTACACATTATCGATCACTTTGATGGATTATTTGCTTGAAGCGTGATTCATTCCACGAAATAAGGAAGTGTTGAAGATTCGAAGAATATCATATGAGATTAACAGTATCCTACTTCTATTTTGGCGGAACTCGAAAACTTGAACTCCGAATTTTGAGCAAGGATGGGGCACGCGAAATTACTTCTATAGCCTTCGGCGTATTTAATTGTTTAATTAAATCCATTAATTACAATAACTTCCTTTTTTACATGTTTTAATCTCAGCCTTTTAAATTCAACAATTTAAGGGACTAGATTTGGCCTCAAGACCTCAACCTTTTTATTGACCTCAAATGAACCTAATTCTATATATATATATATATATATATATATATATATATATATATATATATATATATATATATATATATATATATATATATATATATATATATATATATATATATATATATATATATATATATATATATATATATATATATATATATATATATATATATATTGTGTGTGTGTGTGTGCGCGCGCGTGCATGCGTGCACAAAACACAACAATATTACTATATTACATAAAAGTATACAACCACAACAATCAAAGATGAGTAAAGTTACTCGGCTATAGTCCAAGCTCCAATAGTAAGTTATACTCGATATTTGTAAGCTTCCTTACACCTTCTTGTCTACAAAGGAATAAGTTTAAACCTTCCTTAGACACCATATATCACCAATACAGGTTATTCAACAAAATCCATGAAAATATATACTCTAGACTAATTATTGCCGCTAACTGTTCATAGTCAGCGTCGTGTTTTTTACATAAACCTTCGTTTTTAACTTCCAAACATCAAAGGATTAATGAATACAACACCATATTCAATTACACATTGAAAACCTTCCATTTCACTACTTGCATATCACCCAAAATCAACCAATTTAGCTAAATCAACTTAGCACATACATACATAAGAACATACTAACCTCAATCTTTGATTTGGGTGTAAAAGCCCTTTGAATTTCACCTTAATTTGATGGTTAGATGCTCAAAAGTCTCCTGGAATTCGTCTCCCCTTCGTAACTTCTGGAATGAGAATAAACCCAAATGACCAAAGTCAAGGGATTTAAGTGGTTTGTTGTCAGGCGATATTAGCGACTCTAATCTTAGACATCAGCGACGCTAATGTGTGATAAGTCATTTCTTGCACATTTTCACCATTTTCCCACCTTTTGACCTATAATTTCAAACTTAGCAACCAAACTCTATATTAAATCATAATATGGACATTTAAACACCAACATAACAACTGAACACCTCAAATCCCAAGATTTGATTCGTTCTTTATTTTTAACATTTTTGGTCCTTTTTCATCAAGAACACCTTTGAATAATCTATAACCCCTTTAACAGCATCAACATGTTATTACATTTGATAAGAAATGTTCACCTGCTTCCTGGTATTACATGTCACATAATAGCAATTTGCATCGCTTGTGGCGAATCTGAAGGGTCCACACACATCCATGTGGATTATGTCTAACGATCCTTCCCCTCTCTCAAAAATCCCTTAGAAGGGTGATTTTGTCATCTTGCCTAATAAACAAGATTTGCATACATCATCCGATTTAAGTCAAATAATTCCAAGACTCCATCGCTTTGGAGTTGGGCAATGTGTTTCTTGTTTATGTGCCCAAGACGACAATGCCACAAGCATGCTTTGTCTAAATCATTAAAAAGAATCAACGTTTAATACTACATTACTCAAGTTATTCACACACACAACAGTCTCATACACTTTCCATTCCACATTTCATGAGGTGTCTTAGAAACCTTCTTAGTTGGTACAAGGTTTAGGATATGAGCAGTTGTTACTAAGGCATATCCCCATAAACTTATTGGAAGAGAAGCTCGACTCATCATGGAACGGACCATGTCTAACAAGGTTCGATTTCTCCTTTCAGCAACATCATTAAGCCTTTCCATTTGGCAGCCTCAGGGCCTGCCATCACTTCCATGTAGTTAGTTGGCTCTTCCAAATTTACCAGTGTTTTATCATTGATAAACGTGTCCCCTTCCGCAGTAATATGGAAACCATAGAACTCGGGAGGCATGCTGACTCTTTCCTTTATCCACTTTAGATCTTCATGTAATTCAACTTAGACTAGAAAGTGTGCTTGTGAGCTTAACATCAAATCTGTAACACATTTCTATTTATTAATGAAGAATACGAATTACATCATATCGTTTTAATTATTATCTTTTAATTTCCGCGCTTGTCCTTTACATTTTATTTAATATTCTGCAACTTTATATTTCAAGTAATTTATATTTTCTGCCTCGTTCCTTTACATTTTAGCACTTAATATTATATATATCTTCCTTTATTGTTGAGCGAAAGATCTTGAACCGGAAAACCTTCGAGTTTTCGTATATATTTTTTAATTTTCAACATCATGGGTCTTCCAGACATCCTTCTACTTTTGGGGGGTAATGGTGGGATGTATGTGGTTTCAGGACACATGTTGCTGCCATTTATAAGATATATATTGTATTGGTGTGTCTTCATATACATCTCTTTAGGGAAAAGAGGATCCACATACATCTCAACTTCCTTATTTATAAAACAAATTGCAGCCACTAAATGAACTCACTCATAACCATTTAGTTACCAAAGCCTATAAGAACATGTCCTTTTGTCTAGGTCAACCTCAAAAGTCTTACTATCTGATATTATTCCAAATTGATATAGTCCACTAGGTAATACCTACCAAAATCTTTGGCTAGTATTTAACTAATTCAACTTTTTCCTAATTGCAGGTGCAACTTCACTTGTCTCGCAGGCTGGAATCGCTGGTGAAGGGGATCGGTTGTGTTCTTGAAGAAGATGATAATGATTTAGAGAGAACATTGGGGGATGGGAACGGGCATACGACCGTTACTTTTTGCAGAGTATGGTTCCTCCGACAAGCTTGCTCGTCCGGTCTCACCCAGATTCGTCTCATCCTCTCCGGTGTGAGGGCTCCGACGTCTCACCCTCTTCAATTGTTTCCGCTTCTAAAACAACCACAACTTGTCAATTACCAATAACGCCCCGGCAATTCAAGGGTATCCTAGGGTGGAAGGGCTCTGACGTGTTTAATGCGATCAAATTGCTCGTCCGTTTCTTTATGTGTGTGTGTGTGTGTGAGAGAGAGAGAACTGGAGGGTGAGAGAGAGAGAGAGAGAGAGAGAGAGGAGAAAGGAAAAAAGAAACTAAAATAAAAATATTTGTAAATGGTCATTGTTATGAAAAAATCATCTTGCCCTCATCTGTTATGTATTTAACTATTAAAAATTAACAGAGAGACCATTGTAAAAAGTTTTCAAATCACGGGGACTATCTTTAAGGTTTTTGAAAGTTAAAGATTAAATTTGATATTCTATTAAACCACAGGGACCATTTATGAAGTTTTGTCTTATTATTATTCTATTTAGGGGTAGCAAAAAGTCTCGTGGGACCCCGGTTCCATACGAGGGGTATTTGTTTTTCAAAGATTCGGGACCAGGAGCAGGTCTGTGGGTGGGGGCGGTGGCAGATTTCACTCTCGTTTGATTTTCGGGGTTGGGGTCGGGGTTGGGAGCATGCGGTTCCGTCCCGAACCACCCGCAGGGCCCGTTTGTATATAAATAAAATAAAAAATAATGAATATAATTTATATATTATTAAATTATTAACGATTTTGTGGTCGGGTCGTGGGAAAACATTGTTTTTTGAGTTTGAAACGGGAAACCAGAGGCGGGAGCGGGGTTAACTTCGGAATTCGGAGGCGGGATCTGAGGCTAGGAAACGGGGGAATTCGAGGAAAGAGTTGGAGCGGGGAAACTTATTTCCAATCCCATTTGATCCCGTTATCATTCCTAATTCTATTATTGTTATTTTTGTTGCCCCACTGCTAGTACCGTCATTTGTATTGCTACGTCACATGTATTGCTATTTTGATAATGACCATTACTAATTTATAATATTTTTCAGAGGCGGGAGCGGGGTTAACTTCAGAATTCAGAGGCAGGATCTGAGACTAGGAAACGGGGGAATTTGAGGGAAGAGCTGGAGCGGGGAAACTTATTTCCAATCCCATTTGATCCCGTTACCATTCCTAATTCTATTATTGTTATTTTTGTTGCCCCACTGCTAGTACCGTCGTTTGTATTGCTACGTCACATGTATTGCTATTTTGATAACGACCATTACTAATTTTTAATATTTTTCAGCAGCCTCTAAGTAAACTGATTTAATGTAATTAAAACATATACAGTTTGTAACCACTTTACCTACATCAATTAAGTTTCCACGACTGATGAATAGATTCGGTTATCATTATTCTTCTATTAATTAATTTGCGTAATATTACGCATTTGGTGTAACGTTTTTTTGTTTGGGTTTGGTGTAACGCGGAGCTCATCTGTTGGATCGGATCCTTCTTCGGGTTCTCAGGTTTTATATTCCGAATCCACCGCTTCCTTCCTCATTTCTTTCCCACCGTTTGCTCTCCACCTCCGTCGCTTTCCCGTCGGTTCTTCATGCCTTCCTCATTCGTCTTTCCCACCGTCAACCCCTTACCCACCGATTGCGTATTTCTCTCAACCTGCAACCTGTCTTAGGGTTTTTTGTTACCACTGTCGATGTCAGATTTATGAAGCAATACGACAACGAACATCATCGCACCATTGACGAAAGTTCGGATTCTCGATTCTCACAAGCTGGAAGATCCAGAAGAAGCTCCATGGTCAGTATCTCAAACCAAGGGGTTATTTGCATTCTCATTTCCATTGAACAGGTCTGCTGTTTCTTCATTTCATCTCTTATATTTCACTTTTTCTCATATTAGGTTTTCCCAACCGTTTCTTCTCCCTTTACGACCACTCATCCCACCATTGCTCACCCAATCCGATTCTCCACACAAAACCTAAGTAAATGTTACTACTGCTTACCTTCATTATCTCTGTTTGTCTCTCACAAAACACTCTCAAATCCTCTATTCTCCCTGGGGTTTAATTATTTGTATGATTTCAATGTTTGTGTATGATTTTTAAGTTTCAAATATGTTTACATCCCTTGACTGTCGGCAGCCTTCTTCTTAATAGAACAAAGAACGCCAGAACCATTAAAATCGCACTGGTTCTACTCCTTTTTATTGATTCAGTAATCTCCTTCTTTTTATTTAATTTCCATTTATGAAGATTCCTTAGACGGTGAAAGGAACGATGAGAGTTTCAGGTATATTTTCTTGAAAATGAAGCACCTAATCAACAATGTATTGGAATTTTGAGTTTGTTTTTTATTCGATATCACTGTAATAACGACCGGCTAATTTTGAGTTTGATTTTTTGATTAACCATTTTGTATAATAGTTGTAAACATGTTTAGGGTTGTTCTTGATGCAATAAGAGAATCTTATGTTGTCTTTTGGTTTGATTTTAGGGTAATATATGCAGATTTGTTGCTGAAAACGATAGACTACTATATCATTTTAGCAAATTACCCATTTTATAGCTAAGTTTTTAACATTTAATCAGAGTGAAACTTTTTATTGCTTATTATTCTTTGATTTAATGTGACATGCCGAACACGAAGATTAGGTCCAACTTTCAATGATGCGTATTAGATCTGACTTTGCCTATCAGAATGGCTATTGTATTTGATTTTTATAGCCTTCCATCTCTGATGGTCAAAGTGTCAAGTACGTTGCCAATTTCGGTATAAATAGCAACTAATGTTATTTCTTTTTTCAAAACTTATAGAAATGTACTTTTGATTTTTCTTTCTCATAAAGTTGTGACATTTTTTAGATTTGATTTATGGAAAAATACAATAAATGGCAATGTACTCCCAATCTTTCTCAGGCTTACATGTGTCATGGGTGAGTATACTTTAAAATAATAAATGTATTGCTATCATATTTTCATTTTAACATTTTTTTTCTTATTTTGTCAGATTCGTGCAGACTCTAAAGACAAAGTGCATACTTCATTGGTCTTATGGGTATACCTCTTAATCATTTTTGCTCATTACTTCCTGCAACCGTTTGACCATATGCACTAAATTATCCAGTCTTTGTTCTCAGTTTCAGATAGCTTTCCAAAGAATCATCTACGTGTTAAAGATAATGATTAGAACATGGAAAGTAAGTTTTTGGTCGTCGGTTACAGATACTTAAGACCCAATGTTAACTCTTTTTTCATTGTATTAATCGGAAAACACAGATTATTTTAAGTTATATTAAGAATATCTATTATTTTGTTAAATAATTTAGTAAAAATTCTCATTGTTTCAATTGGAGAATGTAAAAAAAGGGAAAACAAGCATTGTTGTACGTATATGGGGGTGGTGTGAGTGGTCGTGTTTGTAGGACTGTATGTGTGTGGCAATGTGCATTTACATTGCTTGGAGACCTTGCAAGGGTAATCTGTGAATACTATAAATATCACATTTAACAAATAACTTACTTTTTGTTGTTTTTCTGATTAGGTTTGTCAATTTCATTTGCACCCTTGCCGAGCCGAGTTTCTTGAGGTTTGTGCCAACCAATTGGTATGATGACCATGGACCTCACCTTGAATTAGGGATGAAACTGGCAGCCTGGTGAGTCTTTCCAGGATACATAACAAACAGGTCCAAAAGGAACAATATATTAAGAAGCATTTTGCGTATTTTGCAGTTACCAATTATACTCTTTAATTTTTTCAATGAAACTATAAAAAGCTTCATATAGTTATCCAAAATAACAATTTTGACCTTGTACATAATGTTTCATTGGTAATTTTGGTAGTGTTATTATATCGGTTTTCACCGGTAATTTTTCAAATTTAATCTTTTGACCCGGTCAAAATGGTTAAATTTGAAAAAAATTCTGAAACTTTATGGTTTGAATGGAAAAGTTAAACCGTAAAATTGCCTGAAGTATAATGGTTTTTCAGAAACTTGCCAATATTTTTCAAAGTAAAATGTTGTAATAATAAGAAATGAAAGTAAGTTGCCATAATCAACGAATCAACAAACCAGTTTAGATAATTTGGCATGAATAATCTATCTTGAAGCTAAAGAATAAATTACAAGATAACTTTTTGTGACCAAAATCCTAAATATATGTGTTACTAATAAATATATATTTAACATGTTGGTCATTTAATATGTGAAATGTGTTTTATATTGGCTTGTACTTTAAAAAAAGGATTATAGCAATGTCATAAATGTTTTTGATGTTTAATGATAAGTAGATGTTTAAGATCATAAGTTTGTCACTTATAGCTATATCTACTTTTTAAGTTTGGTATGTAGCTGAAATGGCAACATACTTTACATTTATAGATACTTAAATTAACTAAAGCTTTTTATATTTCACATGTGCTTGAGGGAGCCACAAATGGTGGAAAATATGTTTATGCTATTTTTATCAATTTGACAAATATACCATCGTGCTTATCAATATAAGTAAATGGAAAAATTACAGGTGATAGCAATGTACTGGACTGCTTTTACATTTTTTCTCAATATACTATAGCATCCTACTTACATAAATTCAACATCTTACACAAGCAGACACACACATACATACATAATTCATTATGTATGTGTACCTGTGTATCTTAACAGCCCGGTTGAATAGATTTTCGAAAACAAAAAAAATGATAAAAGGTATAAGGGTAAATTTGTCATTTTGAAATATATAACACCTGGATCATTCAGTTTGAGTTTGATGATGCAGGGACTTAATACGTCACAATGACCAAAATTTTAATTTACTCCTTTTTCTATTGGAGCATTCAAAACCTTCACATTGGTCAAATTTGGTTTTTATACATCTTACATAAGTTGCTTCTAATTTTTTTGGAACCCGTGCTCCAGCCAAATTCAATACCATGAAGGAAATATCATTTTCTTTAGCATTTATCTGGACCCGTGCTCCAGCAATTCCAAACCCGTGCGGAGCACGGGGACCCACTAGTTATATTTAAATTGTATATTGTTTTTAAATCTTGATGCTATACTTTTGTTATTAATATTTCAAAAGTAATAGTACCTCATTTATGTTAAAATAAAAAAATAATGTAAAAATGTTTTAATAGTAAGTTTTAAATTGATATTATTGGAGTGTAGCATTTTAAGATGCTTTCGGTTTTTTAATTTCGTTTTGCACTTCTTTTGATTCCTAAAAATGGGGAGCAACATCCCCACAACTTGCAAACTCGATGTCATCTGCATCCCTGATTGCTTTATCTGTATTTACGTATCAATGTAATTTAGGGATATGAGAAAACTTTAAATTGGTCTCCGTGGATTATAGTTTTTTGTGAACCGGTTCAAATGTTTCAGAGTTGCATAAAACATCAAAAAGAGGACTTGTTACTGGTTTTGAGTTTTTTCATTTAACAGTTGTTTATTTATTCCGTTAACTTTTTGTAAAATAATAATTTTGCTCTTTATTTTATATATTGTAAAATAACAATATTATTATTATTATCATCATCTATGTTGTCAAGATTGAGATCTTACCTTAAATCGTTTAACGTTTTATAAGATCGTGATCATAAGATCGGATCGGAATTGAAAGCTCTTACCTGAATGAACTATGCTCCAAATCATCTCATACTGTATTATTTGTGTGGTATCATTTATAACTTAATGTTGATTAGTACAATGATTATTGAACCAACTTTAAGTTTTTAGGACAAGGGCAAAATACACAAAATCACAACCTTTTATTAGGTGATAGGAAAAAAAAAACCCCTCCAATAATTTTTATGCTTAGAAAAATCCAACATAAATTTTTTTTACCTTTAAAAAAAACTTTCTACCTTTAATTAACGGTAAACCTTCTTATTTGACATAAAATAATATTTTTCCCGACATGTAAACAGGACGAACATTGTCTTTTTTATTCCCTCCAGAGCCAAAACCTGGATCAGTTTGTTGGTGGGAGAGATGGAGATGCAGAGAGGGACAAAGAAGGTATGATTGGGATTGCAAAACCTGTATCAAGGTCTATTCATCTACTACTGTTGACATTCATGAAGACGATGAAGCTTGCCCGGACACTACACCGGGTCTTGAAGACAATGTTCCTCCATGAACATATGTTTATGAACATATGTTTATCTCTGAACATTAATCAGTTATGAATGTGTATATTTGAATACGTGAATGTTTGTATTTCCATCAATGTTCATTTATGAACACGTTCCATTTTACTATATTTTGTTCATGTTTATTAATATTCATTTCTGAACATGTGTGTATGTTCTTATATTTCATCAATGTTCATTTCTGAACATTAATTAGTTAGGATGTTCATTTATGAACATGTGTGTATGTCTGCATATTTTCATCAATGTTCATTTCTAGACATGTCGTATGCTACTATATTTCATCAATATTCATTTCTGAACATGTTGTATGTTCATATTTCAGTAATGTTTGTCAACAGTCATTTTTGAACATGTGTATATGTTTGTATATTTTATCAATATTCGTCAATGTTCATTTATGAACATGTGTATGTTTGTATATTTCATCAATGTTCATTTATGAACATGTATGTTACCATATTTCGTCAATGTTCATCAATATTTATTTTTGAACATGTGTGTATGTTCATATATTTCATCGATGTTTGTCAATGTTCATTTCTGAACATGTCTGTATGTTTGTATGTTTGTCAATGTTCGTTTATGAACATGTTGTATGTCTATATTTGATCAATCTCGATGTTCATTTATGAACATAATTTCTATAAATTAGGAATATAATTAATCAATTATTGTTTCCATTTAAAAAAAATGCTATTTTACCATCATACCCTTATCACATTAATTTAATCTAACCGTCAAGAAGATGGTTCTATGGTTCTATTCGTAATTTTGAATCTATGTTGAACCCACCCTTATATATATATATATATATATATATATATATATATATATATATATATATATATATATATATATATATATATATATATATATATATATATATATATATATATATATATATATACATATACATATATATATATATACATATATATATACATATATATATATATATATATATATATATATATATATATATATATATATATATATATATATATATATATATAAGGAGATGATCAACATAGAACCCCATTTTATGCATAGAACCATAAAACCAATTTTCTAACCCTTGGATCAACCAATCAATGGATGTGATTAAAAGACGCTTTTTGATTTAAATTAAATTAACTTTTTTCTTAAACAAGATCTGGAAGGGTAAAATTGGTATTCACCTTTTCATAAACACTTACCAGATCTAATTTCAGATCTAGTTTCAGATCTAGATCTGAGTTTCTCTCCTCTCACAAGTTCAACACCAAAAATCATTCTCTTTGATTTGAACCTCCCGCGATGCTCCCTACCACCGTAAACTGCCACCATCATCACCGCCGATCGCCACCACAGTTGACAATCGCCACCATCGCCGCCAATCGCCACCATCGCCGTTGATCGCCACAATCTGTTGCTGCTCCGCTCTCGCCTCCATCGTTGCTCCGGTGAAACACTATCATCTTGCCTCCTTCTCTTTCTCTCTGATCTGCGGTGAAACACCATCAGATCTACTGCATTGCTTCCGTCCTAATTTCAGTTTATGTTAACAGGTGACACACCTAGGTCGTCGTGCGGTCAAAAATAAGAGAAATACCTAACACACACTAGTATAGCGGTAGTCAGGGTCGATCCACAAGAGCTTCGTGGTTAGACTAGATGAGAGATTACCAACTAATAGTGTCACAGCTATAGTCGGAGGATCTGGTTTCTATTTTCCTATCACTAGCAAATAAGACAATGATCAAACACTCAAGCCAAGCTAAGCTATGTCCAAATGACCTAGTCACTTTCTGAAATCAGAAGTACATCTCTGACTCAGAAGCAATCAAAGGCATCCAAACTAGCTAAACCAAGCAAAGAATAAACTACCACTAGTTAAAGTCCTATTGAACAGTTACTAGCCAAGGTTTAATGCTTACCAAATAACCAAATTAGCTACTGGTTTCAGCTAAGAAAAACAGTCCTAACAAGGTCCAAAACAATATCCAAAACACAATCAATCAAACAAACCAAACACAAACATCCAAACACCGAAAAGCTAAGATTAAATGTAACCAAATGCTTTTCATTCACCAAACTGAATTCCAATCACAAAACAGTAACCAAATGTTTCTAAAATCATAAACCTAAGTGCTCAAAGTCAGTGGTTGTCACTCCCAAAGACTTTAGCTACAAAACTACTTGCTACTAAAATGAAATTAAAGCCAAAAACATAAAATACCAATTGTGAGCTTGCTGAATTGAAATCCTGGAGTCAAAGAGCTTCAAGGTCGATGTTTACACCCGGTCTTTTCTCGGGTTTTCGGCTGGAAATGCATCTATTTATACTTGCAAATTTCCCGCAACCGCGTCGCGCAGAAATGAAATCCGCGGCGCGCGTACTTATCTTTTCCCGTTTTCTTCGGCATTTGAATGTGTTCCACCGACTTAAGCCCGCGTCGCGCATAGTTGATTCCCGCGGCGCGCGTACGAGTTCTCTTGATTTTTCATTCCTTCCCAACTTCTTCCTTTTGCACGCTTTTAGTCCCTGTTTCTATTCTTTTTCTCCAAACAAGTCCTGGCACGAAAAGTGAGAATACCCAGACATATTTGATATAATTTTATCAAGAACAGGGCTCAACAATGCCTAAAATACTTGATATCACTAGGCGTTGTCAACAGGTTTGAACATTTATGAATAATTTATCTTGAATGTTCTTTAGTGAACATTTATAAACACTTCTCTATTGTTGACTTCTCTGGTGGCACCGACTCTCTAGTAGGTGGCCGGAGACGGTGACTCTTGGTCGGATTCCTTGTTAGAACAACTCTCATGTCCTTATTTCAGATTATCTTAACAGGTTTGAACAATTATTGACAATTTATCTTGAATGTTCATTACTGAACATTTATGAACA
>CM042015.1:1247500-1465000 GCA_023525715.1 Cichorium intybus | reverse complement strand
ATCTGTGTTTTGGGCCTAGAAGTTTTGGGCTTAAACCGACAAATAAAACTTATTTTTGTAAATAATGAAAACAAATGAATAAATAAATTAGTATTTTGATATGTTTTATATATTGTGAATAAATGAGCTAAATATAGATTTTAAATCTATTTGTAACTAAATATGAGAAATTTTGTCATAAGGACGAAAAGTGTCAATTTGGCCAAAATTACCCTAAGTAGATTTGACAAGTCATGGATTTGGAAAATTAGAGTATATCATGAAGGAATTGATATGGAGTTTAAATTAGGTCAAATAATTCCTTGAATTAATAATAAGGACCTAAATTGTAAAGAAATTAGTGAAAGGGGTCGTTTTTTTAATTTAGGAACCTAAGGGTTAGTGTTGACCTAGACAATGACTCAAGTGAAGTAAATAATTGTGTTTGGGTCATAAGTGTGAATTTCGAGTCTTCTAGTTAGAAGACTTGACTTTATGGGTGTTGGGTGAAGTAAGATCAAACTCGAGGGACTATTGTTACAACTATTGAAAGATGACTTATTTTTTATGGGGGTTTTCCCCATTTCAGCCATAATCGAGATTTAGCGAGAGGATGAGGGAGAAGAGGGTGATTTCTTGGAGTTCTAAAGAGATTGGAGCTTGGTTTTGATGATTCTTGCAAACCCTTGAAATTTCTAGCCAATCTAAGGTATAAACCCTTCCTTTTCTAGCTTGTAAACCCATTTTTGGGTGGGGTTTCTTGTCAAGTCCGAAAATAGAAGTTTGGGGGAGGAAATCCTAGGATTCCAAGTGTTATTTATGATTCTAGTTCATGTTTTTATCAACATCCAATCCATGGATGCTCTAGATCCGATTGTTTGTTTGATTTGGGTGTTATGAACCCTAAAAATTGATGATTTGATGAATAGTTTAGGAATCTAGAAATTGATGGAGGAATATGGTGGTTTTGGATGAGGGGATTCATTTCTAATGATTCTCTAAGGATTCCAACCCTTGATGTGTATAGAAAATGGGAATTGGGTGTTGAAATGGGTTTTATTCATGTATATGATGAAAAGATCTTTTGGTTTAATGGATGAATGAGTTATTGCATCAATTTGGTAGTACTAAAGGATCATTCCTAATGATTCCATGGAATTGAAGAAGGAATCTCCACTAGCAATCACCAATTGAAAGGATGGAATTGGGTATTCCATGGTTAAAAGCTATGGTGTAATGCTATGATCACAACATTGAATTGATTCATTTGGGATGATATTGGGTGGTTAAATTTATTATAATTATGTACAAATTGAGTTAGAATCATGTTCTTTTGATATTTATGAGTTTAGGAAAGTGTTAGAACTTGATTCGGGTCAAAAAGGGGTGAAATGGGCAAAAACGGAGCTATAACATGTTGTACACGACCCCGTGTGCTAGTACACGACCCCGTGTAGAGGTTCTGTGCTTGTTGGTCAATTTTACACGACCTCGTGTAGCTGGGTCTGGCCAGAATTTGTAATTTTTAGGTTTTGAGCTTTATGGTTTGGGCATTGGGTCCTTGTTTTAATGCCAAACTTTGGGGGATGTTTTAACTAAGATTTTCATGATATTAGGAAGCTAAGGACTTCATTTTGGGATGGTGGATGATTGTTCCTTCTTAGTTCTAAAGAAGTAATTATAGTGCAACTTTTAGATGAATCGAGTATGACACCTTCCATTCTTGTCTTGTAGGAAGGAGGTATATTATTATGACTTGGAAGTGAGACTAAGGACTTGAGTTATCACTCAACTAGGAGGATTTGGATGGAAGATTTGATGTCTAGAAGCACCTTCAAATGCATCAACCTTGTGTGCAGTTAGTGTTGACTCATTAGTTGACCTTGGGTGAGTTTACCGGGAGTACACATCCTTACTATTATCTTTTGTGTGTGTTATCAACTATTTTCATGCATGCTTTTATGTGCTAATTGTTATATGAGTACTATGTGTGCATTTCATGAAATGAGTCCTTTTAAAGATGTTTTCAAACAAAGACGATTATGATGTTTTGAAAGATGTTTTGAGCATCCTATTTGTGCATTACATTGCATATAGGATGGGATTGACTGAGTGAACCTTATGACAAAGATGAGATGATTGTCTCGGATTTAGGGAAATCATGGGCAAAATGCCCAAAATGAGATGTTTGCCTTAGATTTAGGGAAAACCGTTCCCGACAATAGGGAACCGCATGAGGGAATTGCTAACCCTCATGGGGCTAGTGTGATGGTCACTAGTCCTAGTTTTGCCTATACAGAGATCGAGTGACATGCTTTGTGCGTGTCATTTGTGAACTTGGGTATGTGTCATTGTGGTGAGTTGGACTTCTATGAGATGGACATGGGTTGGAATAGTTTCATCATGCATTGCATTGCATATCCTAACTATCCATTTTTGTAAACCTTTATGACGTACTGAGATTTATACATAACATTTGAGATGATGAATTATATAACTTTTGAGTGTGTCAAAAAACTATTTTTTGAGGTTTGTCCCGAGTGTGGTAGTTCACTGCCCACTCTGAATGGGTCAACCTCGGGTATACTCACTAGGCATTTCAATTGCCTAATTTATTTTGATATGTACTCAGGTTGATAAGTTTAGATGACTTTAGAAGAGCTGGATGTTTAGAAGACCATGGGTTGTGTGGTTACCATGTAAACTGTGTAATGGTATTTGAATTGTAACAACCTCACTGTTTTATAAACTAAAATGTTTCATCTAAAGTGGGACCAAATGATCTTTTCGGAACTTAAACTTGAATTATTTCTCTTTAATTCCCATGTGTTTTAAAGGTTTTGAACGAAAAATGTCTTATTTTGAAGATATTGAAAGTAAAGTTTTCACTTAAAGATGATTTTTGAATAAAGATGATAAACCACGGGTTAAAATGATATTTTTATGAAAAGCCTTAAGCGAGGGTGTTTCACAATCGATGTGAATTTCCAAAAATGCCTGTGGTCAAACGCCTTAGATAAAATTTAAGCAAATATTCCTGATTTTTCACAAACCTTACACTGGCATAACTCCTACATACGTCACCTGCTTTTGCAAACTTTATATATTTAGAAATATGGGAATGAGCTTTACAACTTCTCTTCACTGACTTGAGGCTGAATTTGTCCATATTGTACGTTACAGACTCTCAAACATGGGTACTTGACCATTTTTATATTTAATAAAAGCTAATCACTCTAGCCATTTGTGTGGTTATTTTAATGTTTATTTCGTTATGTAGGACCAAATGATATGACAGGACCAACCCTGATGGGTGCGATGTGTGCAACTGCACATGACCCATCTCGTTACTCCATTTACGACTTGCAGCGGATCACTAACAACATATTTTCATAACCAAAAACACATGTCAAATGACTTATCAGTCGCTAACCCTTTGCAATTTCCGTCAATAATACCTCACAAATTTCATTGCTAAAAATTTAGTGGGCTTTTTTTACTCCTCGCACACGGCTTTCAAAATCAATAGACCGTCCCTGGAATGTAAAACGTTTTATCTATAAGGAAATACTCATAGAGACGGTTTTTTCTACATAATCCTAAACCATAAATCTTTATTTCATGGAATTTAATTTCACAAACCAATGGAATTCTGAAAAATGTTACGAGACCTTGTTGTTTGTCTGAAAAACTCATTTCAGTGATTTCACAATTTAAGTAGTTTCGGAAAATCTATTATTAAGAAATGGATGATTGATTCGTGATAAGCATGTTAAAGGTAGACATTTGGTTCCTAAACACCTCCCATTTCAGTGATTTATGTAATTAACCCTTGTAAACTTCATTATGGTACACATGGTAGTAACAAGATATGTTGTTAAATCGATCAATCATCCCATACATGTATAGTGTTAAAACCAAAATACACTTAAAAACTATAGCTACATGCAACAGTTTTGAGCAATTTAAATAATATTTTTCATCCAACTAGTCAACCATGCAAAATTCAATATTGAAATAAATGGAATGGATGCAACATCCCAGAAATGTACTAACATGTAGTGACAGTAGGCATTGAATGTTTGGAAATTAAGAGTAGAGTAGGGATCTGTTTGGTGGTGCAATTGGACCACTTACTCATTTCCAGCCCTTCCCTAAAATACGCTGGCTCCCACCTAATATCTTTTATCATTATTGGTTTTTCAATCTCCACTGACATTACAGTATCTCAGTGTATTAAAATTTTACTTTTTTCCAAAATCCTAACTTCATTCATGTCTAAGAATATAATATGAGATATAAATCAATTACATAAAAGCCATATAGAATGCTGTCATAAGAGATTAAAATTCCCACATCACCACTAGCAAGACTTGAGCACTCGCTTATTTATACAAAATTATCATCCCAAAAAGATCACATAACGTGTAAATCGTGTTACACAAAAAGCACATAAGATCCTAGTGCCCAAATATAGTTCAATCCACATTAACTCACATTTATAGTGGTCGAAACTTGAACACTAATTTCCACAAAAGAATGTCATCTTAATAGAATATATGACATGAAAATCAGGTACACAAAAGTCTGTTAGATGGCTATCCTAAAAAAAGAGTACCCACAATAAGCCTAATCCATAATCCATATTGAAATTGAAACTCTCACATTGCATTTGACTCAAACTCTGCAAAAGCATTATGTGAGATGAAATCAGATACACAACAGTCTCCTTTAAACGAAAACTCTCACACTATAGTTACCAAGACTCAAAAGATACCACCTTAAAACCAATTGTGTTTTCACATAACATATAGAATCTTTCTAAAAGGGTCAATTTTTTGTCCATATTACTTGCAAGATATAATGAATCCTTCTAAAGAGGTCAATTTACATGCCAAGAAATATAATGTTTTGGAGGATTGGCAAACAAAGTAGCATGCATACATAAAACACATTAGTTTAAACATGAAATTAGGAATACAAAAAATCGGCTACTATTTCATCAATCAATGCGGTTAAAACATGGTTTTCAACCGCCATGCCTTCTTCGAAAGCTTCAAATTCAAAATCCAACCATTTCCCTTCTCCACTACTCATGTCCTTTTCCACCACCTCATCCACCTCCATCTCCTCCATGTTTGTCCACCCGCATATCTCCTTCCATATTTCATCCGCCAACAAATCCTTCCTTTGTAACATTTTTGACCATTTTGCCCATTCTTTATAGCATCCATTGAAAGCACGTTCGCGTCTACCCTCTATACACGTACTCACACAGTCGAAAAGAGCCTTCCTTTGTACTTTCAAATACGGGTCCATGTTTTTGGACCGGTTCTCTAAATGATCGTATAGATTGACGTTTATGCCCTTTTGGGCCGGGTCGAGGAGCAATTCGGCATGGTTGAGTAGTTTTTTGATGTATTTTGGTTCCCATTGTGAGGACCAATTTGTCATCGAGGTGAATTCGAATATGGTGTTGGGAAGTGATGTGGCGGAATCTTGTAGATCTATCTCCTCGGCTAAAAGTTCAATGTTTCTTGTGGAAAAATATTGCTTGTTTCCTGAAAAGAAGCATTCATAATTTGTAGAATGTTTTTTGGAAGGAATGGAATATATCAAAGGTATTGGAATTTGAAGGAATCGTAATCTGTTATGTATATATTTGGCAGAAAATAAATAAGTTCAATTATAATAAAATTAGGGTAAATTACATTTTTGGTCCCGGAGTAAAGTTGATGTTTGAAAATTTGGTCCCATATCGGTTTTCTTGCAATTTTGGTCCTTATTTGAGGTTTTTGTAGCGTTTTTGGTCCCTGTTCCAAGTAAAACAACTATTTTGGTCCGTGAGTATAGCTGATTTTTGCCAATTTGGTCCCAAAAACAGTCATTTTACTTGGAACAGGGCCAAAAACATTACAAGAACCTCAAACAAGGACCAAAATGGCAATTTTCTGGGACAAATTTGAAAAATCAGATATATTCGTCGACCAAAAATGTAACCTACTATAAAAAAAAAATTTATATTAAAATATTTTTGCTGATTGTATATATATATAATTTAACTTTTTTATTTATTTCAATAATGAGGGTATTTTGGTCTTTTAATAATTTCTTCCCCCCTCCAATAGGGATAGTGAAATTCATCAAACATGGAATTTGAAGGATTCTGCACGAAGTCCATTTCACATGGAATGGAATCTTGAATTCCAATTCCACCGGAATCCGCAAACGAAACATAACCTTTTAAAAGGTTCTGGAGTGTTGGTGTCAGTAAAAATAAAAGAATCTTGCACAAATATATCACTTGTTTTAGTAAAAATAATCTCTTTTTACCATTGCTAGTTAAGGTGGTTGTGCTGTTGGATGTGATGCAATTGCTAGTTAATGTGGTTGTACCACTCTCATCACTGTTGCTGTTGCATTCCGTTACTTCAACTCCCTGAAAACAGAACAACATCTCAATTTTACTACCAGAAGAATAAACTTTTTTGCAGAAACTTACTATAATGTTTCTTTTACTATTGAAAATATTAATAATTATGACATGGATAATTGAGAATAATACCTGATTAACTGAAGAAACAATACCCTTGTCCTTCTGCATATTTATATGAACCATATTCTCAATTTTATCAGAATTTATAGAAGACTCTTCATTGACCATGTCACAATGAGACGTATCAACTAACGAACTTAATTCCTTCAGTTTCTGTTCCAGTAAAACACTCAAAGCATCACTATCAATCATGGGTGTCCCAAAAGAAGGAATCTTTGAAGTACCCACATCCATTTCATCATCAAATTTAAAAGTCAACCCTCTTTTTTTTATTCCCGATTGACCACAAGTCTCAGATTCAGGTTTCTTGATAGGTGAAGTGAATGTAAAAGATACAACATCCATCCCATTTTTCATGTCAACAGATTCCCAATTTGAACCTCCATCTATAGATATATTACATTTTACAGATCTTTCTTTTTCTTGAATCACGACATTGTTGGTAGTACTAGTGGGAACCCCATCTGTTGGTCTTTTCTTTCCAGAAATACCCTTTGTTTTTGGCAACGAGTCCTTTCCGGTTTCAGGTTTTTTCTTTGTGGAAGTTGGTTTTCTGTCATGTTGGTAAGGAACTCTAGGTTTCAAATTTGATCGATCTTTTTGAGGTACACAATTTTGTTTTTGATTGTTTTGTGTGAGCACTTCATTGGTTTTACCTGTTGTTGATCTATTCTGAATCTTTTTTGGGGTATTTCTTTGTTTCTTTTCCAAATCTTCTTTTTGCTTCATAGAAATTTTACTATTTCTTGAAGTGGATCCCTCTAATTTATCTGTTTTCAATGGAGTAGAAACAGATACAGATTTATTCTTGTTTTTCAAATTTCCTGGAACACTTTGTTTCAAAACCACAATTTCAGACCTACATTTTCTTTGTGGTTTTGAGGAATTTACATGGGTCTGTGATTTGGGTGTTCTTTGTGCAGCTTCCATTTTCTCCTTTAGGTCACGAATTCTTAAGGGGACAGAAGAAGACCTGAAAGATGGGGATCTTTGACCGAGAGTTGACTGGGGACTCTGGTCAATCATCTTGGAAGCTGTTTCCATAATATAAGCAGCATTCCTTGAAAGAATGAATCCTGGACTTTTAATAGGAGATAACATTCTGTGGTGAGAAATAGGTACAGATTTAGCTGATTTTGGAGGTAATACTTCGGTTTGAAATCTTTCAATTGGGCGATTTTGTAATTTTTGTAATCTATCTTCTACAGGGTTTCTTGAAAATCCATCTAGTTTATTTCGCATGCCATAGTTTACAAAATTGTGCTCGGTTTCAAACTCGGTTGTCATTCTTGGGTTAAATGAATGTCTAAAAGATTGGGAGTCAATAAATGGAGTAAAACCAGGGTCAGAAGCGTCCAAAGTTGGTAAAGAATCTAGTCCCATAAGTCTAGCAACCACTCCAGGGGCTTTTGTTCCACATCCTTCATCATTACTCATGGATGAAGCCCAATCACTTGTGATACTGGGACCATGAATGCTCTCATGTAACTTCATCTAAATACATTCAAATCATACACATCATGTCAGTTTTTAATTATGCTGTGAATTAATAGTTTGATGTGTTTGCAAGAGCAAAAGGGATTGTACCTGTTGAAACCTTGATGTAGACAAATTGTCCAAGTTTTCTTTTCCTTGTTTTGAACTTTCTGTGTGACATTGAACCATTAAACATTATTAAGGAAAGCAACAAAATAAAAAATTAGCATTTCACTGTGAAGTGGAGAAAGAAAGTAGTGTACCTGGTAAATCTGGTTTATTTGAGAAGAGTTTCTTCTTAGATTTGACATTCCAGTCAAACAACTGGAGAAACCCCCCTTTTGAACTTCGCTTCTCAACTTCCATTTTCTCATATATGATTGAAATATAATCTCTCAAACAGCAAACAGAAATCAAGAAAGTCTTACCTGTGATGTAAGAACAGCAATCAATAAGTCAACCGGACAGCACAAAGTATAAATCATGGAAAAAATAAAGAAAAAAAAAAACTTCTTACATTCTACATCTTCGATCTAACGCCCCTTATCAAAACTCAAAAGTCAAAACCCTCTTCAACCTTAGAAGCAAAATATTCTCACCTCTAAGCTAATTGCTAAGTAGGACCTGAGGTTTTGGAAATTTGCTAGCATCAGGAAATAATATATTATACCTCATTTGCAAAATCGTAGCTCAGATAACTGCTCATTTAGCTGCTCAAATAAACAATACCTAGTAAGGGAAACTAAAAATTCCAAATCCATAGATTATGAACCTATTTAATACTCCACCAGTACAAAGTAAAGCTACGTCTAGGATCTAGATGTCAAAAGAGCTATTTTCCGTTTGTTCAGGTTTCAACAATTAGCACTAAAATAATGTAGCAAGTGAATTTGGTACAAACCGCCTCGATTTTTCAATTTGAGAAAATTAGGGTTGAAAATGACAAATCAAAAGATGTGATGGAGGGAAACGACAAGTTGAAGCAACTACGGATTCACAATTTCACATCAACATCGTTATTCTGTGTATTTACATTAAAGCAAAAGGAAGAAGAAATTCAACAATACAAATATACAATTACTATTCGGACTTACCAAATCAATAAGCAAAGATATAATTAGTCGTCTGCTCCGAATCCCATTCTCAGATCACATCTTCTGTTTTGTTGCTTTTAAGAAATGTAGACGCATTGGCAAAGCGTAAGATCGTAATTTAGGGTTTTGATGGCTTCAATTTTCGAAAGATGTAAAGCTCTTGGGTGAGGGAAGAAGCCTTGGAGCACGAGATAGAGAGAGAGAGTGTGTTTGTTTTGAAAAAATGAATGTGATGGAGTTGTTAATGAAGTGGAGAAGACATACCCCTGCCGTTAAGAATTTAATCATCCCATTTTCTTATTGTCCGTACTCATTTTCACACAGAAATTGAAAACCTTTAAATGAAAAATCAAAATGCTCTTATTATTGCATTTTAAAGTTTAAACCATTTTTAAACAGATTTAATCACAAAAATGCCAAAAGATAATATTAAATACCAAAAAATAATCACATTTTGGGATTTTATGATAAAATCGATCATTTAATTTATTAAGGAATAAACTTACAAATTCTCGAGTTAGCCGTTTTTGACATAAAACTTTATGAACTCGTGAAAGAATATACATGTTTCATTTTTTATTTAACGTAAACCCGCTTTTTCTAAATAATTCTGAACGTTTCTCTCCTCCAAACATGGAAAATGCTATATTTTCGTGAACAGTAGTGTCGCATATTTTTGTTAACGATTTTTGAAAGGTGAACGATTGTATCGGGGTCATATTTTCATGAAAGTTTTCTGAAAGCTGAATTACATCACCATCAAGTAAGTATTGAAATATATTCCATTGGTGTGATACAAGATAATTTATATGTTGTTCAAATTATGCATATAAGATCATAGAAAATTTTCAAAATGGTTCAACTTTGTACTCAAGTAATAGTTTTTGCATATGTTACATGGTAAAACATATGGTAATCGATCTAGACAACCATAAACTAACTAAAAGTTATTCTTAAATATCACTCGTAAATGCATTTATTGAATTAGACATATTTTACGATATTGTTTAGGTCATACGATGATGATTTCCACATCAAAACATTTAGATGGTTGTAAACTTTCATTTAATCTTGTTATAAATTTGATTTTCTACTTATACAATCGTCTTGTGAATGTATAGGTATGTTGTGAAATGGTTATTAAAAAGTAAGATCTACTTCTTGTTTTTAGTGATTCAAGAGAAGGCAAACAAACGACTTAAAATGATTATCATATAGTTGGAAGATGGTGAAAAGGAAATCATTTAGTCTATCTAGAAGATCTAAAGGAAAAGAAAAGGGTATTGAGGACTTTGAAAGCTTAATTAAATCATGGTGATGCAAGAAAATGCCAACAAATACTAAAAGACTAATTGAAAGTTGTTAGAATTTGGAACTAAACCTTGAACAGTTTGCCTACTTCTTTAGATCTTGAAAGATGTAATGGAACCGGTTGGAAACGGTTTTGATATCAGGCACCTGGTTTCTAAATATTAAGATATTTTTTAATTATGCAACCAACCATATAACAACCAGAAAGTGTATTGTCCCATTATGATATTTTTTAATTATGCAACCAACCATATAACAACCAAATAGTGTATTGTCCCAACTGCATGGAACTTGGAAATTAATACATTGACCTTTTAGTGTAGTTTCAACTTGGAAACTAATATATTGACCTTCTAGATGTACAGCCCCTTGCTACTTCGTTTTGCTACTAGCAATTATCTAGCAGAACAATTTTCATAAGGGTTACTTCATTCTGTTACTTCATCTACCAACGATCTATCATAAACCAATCTTCAGAGCTACTTAATACTACAACTTCATTTAGCAATGAAGTCGTCAAATCTGGGTGGTGGTATTTTTAAAGGTTTTTTAGGGCTCAATACACAAATATTTCACACATGCATCTTAGAGTATCTTTCGGGTGTTTTTTGGGTTTTGTTTGAAAAACAAAACCCTTCAAAGATAATCATGGATTTGGAAGCAATTTTTCAACATGGAAGCATTTGACACATTTGGAGCAAAAATTTATTCATATTTAAGGGATTATTTGTTCGAAATTTTGTTAGAAACTTGTGTAAATATTTGGTCCACCAAGATATGGTTTATTTCTTTGTGTTTAATATGTTAGAACTTCTTTGTTATGACAATGGCAAATTTTAGTATGAAAGTGTGAAGTATATTTTACATATTTTTGTTGGTTGAGTTGAATATATTGTGCTTAATGCTTTGCTTTAAAGATCACATTACAATAACTTTTTGGTTATGATTTTCTTGAAAGAGTGATTATAATTTGTTGTAGGATTTTGACCTAGGGTGAGACATTAGATAGACGTATACTAACTAAGCATATGTAACATGTGAAACTTTCCTAAGCTTAATGATTTTATTATTTGTGCGTGTGGTAATCAAGAAATATAGCACATCATATGGTAAGCATTTTTGTTACATTTCAATAAAGGGTAGCGCAGACATTAGGGCTTGTTGTTTTTAATCGATTTTTTGTTAATATTGAAATTAAATATATAATCGTGGACATTAAATGAAATCGGACTCCTAGCTATCTTCTTTCATTTGCTTTAGATTGGTGATCATCTTCCATTCCTATTATTATCTTTTTAGTTTATCCAATGTTTATGTTAAGATTTATAATTAGTGTTTGCTATTTCCCATTGTAGTACTTGATACCCAAAGTTACTTGGATTGAGACTCATGTTTACCATGATATTACTTGATCAACATCGTGCATTTATGATTGTAAAAAAGGTAGTAAAAACCTCTTATTAACATAGAATGCTTATCCATCTAAGTCAAAGTACATACATTGACACAATCTTGAAACAGTTCTAGATGTAGAATTCCAAGCATGGAAATTTTCCAAAGTAGTATCGTATCATTCTGAGCATGTCTCAAAGTCCCATCATACTCGTTGAGGTGAGATACATGAAAGGTATATTACAACTCAGTCACATGATCCATCATGTATGTTATGTCATGTATTAGAACTGGCTTTTGTACACTTTGATCACAACGAGAAGATTTTAGTAAAATCTCAATGAGCAATATTGTATTGTTCCAACGAACAGGCAAAAGTACCTACGAAAATATGTTCTTGGTTTACAAAGGTCTAGAAGGCGAGATCAGTGTAAAATGGTACATTAATGCAATTTTTCATATAGATTGAGATGATG
The DNA here is from genome assembly GCA_023525715.1 of Cichorium intybus. NCBI lineage: Eukaryota > Viridiplantae > Streptophyta > Magnoliopsida > Asterales > Asteraceae > Cichorium > Cichorium intybus. The sequence continues at coordinate 1,452,716 of CM042015.1, read as the reverse complement.
CTCGTTCGCCCTCAGGCTATGTTTTCATTATGAATAGAGGAATGGTGCATTAGTGTAGCTCGAAGTAGAGCATAGTTATATAGTCTATAATAAGGTCTTACGTATATCATCATATTAGAGAAAGCTCAAGAAGTAGTATGGGTAAGGAAGTTTATTGTTGACCTTGGAGTAATGCTGAACAATGAAAGCCTTAGGGATATATTGTGAAAACACAAGTGCTATAGCGATTTCGATGGAGATGGGAGTGGCTAAAAGAACCTGATACACCATGAAAAGTATCATTACGTTCACAGTTTTATCGAATTTAGAGAGGTTGAAATTCTTAAAGTTCCTATATGTTAGAATGTAACAAATCCATTTACCAAGCTTATGCCTTGTTCCTAGCATGATGATCTTGTTATAGGCATTGGACTTCATCATACTAGCCATATTTTGTATTTGTAATTATTTTAGTGTTAGATATTTGAACAAAAAAAAGTTTTGTTTTTATTCATGAATTTATATACTTGGAGTATGATTATTTTCATCATATGAGATTGTGTGTTTATTAGCATGTTTGAATTCATGATTAGTTGTTCATTGTTCTTAATATCCATGGCCGGTCACGTTATGAGAATAACTTCGAATAAAGAATAATACGAAGGTTGGTAAATATTGATGGAGATGAATATGAATCATGCCCCCAAATTTTGCATTACGAAAATGGTCAAATAGTTACCTACCTAAATAATTCTTTTTTGCGATTACGACGAACCTTTTGGTTACCGGGAGTGAAATACTTTTGTAAATGTCATCAAATAAAAGTTCACCTATTACAAATTTTGCATTATGAAGTCTCTCATTCAAGAAGAAGTGTGGGCTCAATATGCAAATTCTGAAGGTGTTCTTGAAACTTGCATGCAATAAGGAGGCTCTAAGGAGGCCAAAGATCTATTCGATGGCCCTTTCATATAGGGAGACCTAATTGAGAAGGTGAACATGAATGAGGTACCTTCTAGTGTTTTAAAGGAGAATACTAACCCTATGTTTCCATCGGGCTTCACGCCCAATGATTACCTTAGCTCCCACTTGATTTGTAACAGATCTCACCTCAATGCACCAGCTTTTTGCCTCCCTGTACAATGGCTAAGTCTGCTTCTACGCAACAGGAGGCAATTCATGTCGCAACACCCACAGTGCCTACAAGGATTGTGTAGACAATGATGGTTGTCGTGATAACTTATTCTCATTCATTTCATGTTGTCAATGATGATAAATACAACACTGGAAATATGGTAGATGTTAGAGTTCACTCTCTTTCTAAATCAAGTCAGCATTACAACTATTTTATTCCACTAAAAACCATGTGTGAATTTTTCTTGGGGATATTTTACATTTGGGATAAATACTTTTTCTCTAGCCAAAAGATCTCTTATTTTGATTCTTTATGATAGTGGAAGGTGTGTGGCTACATACTTCCACTTCTTTGTTAGTAGTTTCAGCTTATGACCTGACCACAAGGAAAGCCTTATGGGACTATCTACATGGTGTCATGTTAAATGGCAATGAGAGGTTATCATGTTGGGATTTTAATGAAGTTCGGTTTAAGAATGAGAGGTACGAGTTTATATTTCATCCTACTTGGCAGATTAGTTCAATTCTTTTACATGCAACTCTAATATGGTTAATGTTTCCTTTGCTGGATATTGGTTCACTTGGACTGATCCGATGGCTTCAAAGATGAGTAAGCTCGATAGGTTTCTTGTATCTAGAGGATTAATAGAGACCTTACCTCACCATTCTAGGATGATCCTAGACCGCCATCTCTCGGATCATTCGTCTATTCTTCTTAAAGAGGTGATTCTTAACCATGGCCCCTCTCTGTCCCGTTTCTTTAATTATTTGATTCGAATGATGGGTTCAAAGAGTTAGTTGTCATTATAGGAGTCGTTAGACATTGAAGGTGATGTCACACATAATGAAATTAATAGAGCACTTTAAGATTGTGGTGCAGACAAGTCGCTAGATCTTGATAGCTTCACTTTTGAATTTATTAGGAAGTTTTGGTATCTAGTGGCAGACGATGTTAATAGTAATATGATGGAGTTTTTCAATTCCAATGCTTTCCCTAAATGTTGTAACTCTTCTTTTATTGCCTATATTCCTAAAATCCATGACGTGAAGTGTGTGAAAGACTTTCTCCCCATTAGCTTAATTGGTTACCAATACAAAACTATTGGTAAACTTTTAGCTAATAGGTTGAGCATAGTTATTAACTATTTTGTTAGTTTGGAACGGTTGGGTTTCATAAAGGGCGTCAAATTCTAGATGGGCCTCTAACTATGAATGATGTCATTTTTTGGTGCAAGGCCAAGAATAGGAAAGCCATGGTTTTAAATATTGATTTTGAGAAGGCTGTTGACTCTATATGGTGGGATTTTCTCCTTGAAGTTCTTGGTAGGATGGGGTTTAGTTAAAAGTGGAGAGGTTGGATTTAGGGGTGCCTACCGTCTTCTATGGGTTCGATGTTGGTAAATTGTGCTCTTAATGTTGAATTTTGGTTTCATAGGGGTCTTCGGTGAGGGGACCTATTATCTCATTTTCTCTTTATTCTAGTTATGGAAAGTATACATGTGGCTTTTTAAAAGGCTATAAAGTAGAAGCTTTTTGTAGGTATCTCTGTTGATCTAGCCATAACAATGCCTACTTCTCACTTGTTCTATGATGACGACGTTGTTTTCATAGGGGAGTGAAATGCTCCCAATTTTGGTAACCTTATTCGAAACCTCCAGTGCTTTCATCTTAATTTTGTATTACAAATCAATTTACACAAAAGTAAACTTCTTAGTATTGGAGTTTGTAACTTAGAAGTTAAGGAGGTGGCTGATCATATTGGTTATGTTGCTATTTGTACTCATTTCTCTTACTTGGGCTTGCTATTGTGTGGTAATATGTCTGGGCTAGGGCTAAATGCTTGGAAGGATGTGGTCCAAAAAGCTAAGATTATGCTTTCCAACTGGATGGTGAAGATCCTGTTAGTAAGTGACATAGTAACTTTGTTAAAGTCTATCTTGGGTTCCCTTACCACTTACTTTATGTTTATTTATAACACAATTATGGGAGTTATTTCTCATCTTTAGTCTTTACACATAAATTTCTTTATCGGGGCTGAATTGGAATAAAGGAAAATCTATTGGACTACTTGGAACAAAGTAATCGCCTCGAAGAAATTCAAGGGCTTTGGTGTTAGTAATCGTTTTGCCATTAACCATGCTTTGTTGTTTAAATGGATATGGCAATTTCATTCTAATCAGAACTCTTTTTGGGTTAGGGTGGTGAAGGCTATTCAAAGGGTGCATGGTGGTATTGATGGTACTCTAAGTAGGGATGATCATGGTTTGCGGACCGAACCGAACCGCAACTGAAATAGGACCGAACCGAAATTGCACTTGCTATGGACTGAAGACCGAATCGACTAGGGGTATATGATCATAATTCATTTTCGATTTCGGTTCGATTTTTCTTATGAAATTGAAGTAGGACCTAAACTTGTTTAGAAGCCAATCTGGAAGAACACAAGTAGGTTGGAATGAAGAAACCACAGACCAAATGTATCGAAATCGAAATCCAACTCACTTAAGGACCGAAAATTAAACCATATTATATAAATTGGTTCTAGTTTAGGCCGGTCCGGTTCGGTTTTCGGTTTTGCTGGTCCATACTCTCATCCTTACCCCTGGTCTTTCATGGCAGTTCAACTTGGATTGGCATCTTGAAGACGATGTTTTCCTTGCGTGATAAATGAGTTGATCTTTTTCATTTTGCAAAAAAGAAGTATGGATATGGTTCTCTTAACGCTTTCTGGGAAGATGTCTGGATAGGAAACTCTCCCTTGAGAGTGCACCTTCCTAGAGTGTATGCTTTGGAATTGGATAAGCAGATCGAGATGTGGTGTACGATGTTTCAGAATACTTGTTTAGACTCTTTTCACAGAACTCTGAGAGGGAAGGGGAACCAACGATGGTCTTGGATTCTTCACCTTCTCATCGCGGTCTATTCGTCTCCTCTCCTAGACAAATGGGTCTCTGGACTTTGGTTGGCTTTAGTGATTTCTCGACTGCGTCTACTAGAGAGTTTATTGATAAACATGTATTGGATTTATCTTCCACTTCTACTCGATGGATTCAGTTAGTTCCCATCAAAGTCGATGATTTTGTTTGGAGACTTGCGCTAGATTAACTTCCTACAAGGTACAATTTGAGTATTAGAGGTTTAGATATCCCCTCCCTTCTTTGTCCGCTATGTAGCGCGTATGTGGAGAACCATAATAATCTTTTTTTTATTGTTCTATTGTTGGGTACTTGATGGCTCCCATGGTCAGGTGGTTGGGATTGTATGTTGCTATTCTCACTGTATTTGAATATTGGCTTTGTTTAGGATACGCCAGAGACCAAAGGATCACCTAAAGGTCGTCTTTTACGTTTTATGGTGACATATTTGGAGGTTTCGTAACAACAGTTTATTTGACAAACGTTCCTTGAAAAAGGTTGATTTATTCGACACTATAGTTACTTACTCTTATTTTTGGGCTAGCAATAAGAATAAACTTTTTGTTATTCATTAGGTAAGTTGGCTTACAGGGCCGTTCCAAGCCGATTTGAGGCCCGGGGCGAAATAAAAAATTGAGGCCCATACGATATATTTTTTTAAGTAAAGGAGGGCGGTACCTCCGAAAATTTTTATTAATTAAAAAAGTAGTACAATAGCAAGCTGGGGACTCCCCACCTATGGAAAAAAAGGCCATGAGACAAACCCCCATGTGTCAAACAACCTAACAACTACATATTACAAAATACATAAAAATAGCAAAAAAAATAATAAAAAAACTATTGAAACTAGAAGAACCTAATTTTTTTATAAATTTGTTCATTGATCCTTTTTGTCGTTCTATAGATTGTTCAATTATTTGTTTTCTTTTTCTTTTTTGACTACCAGACAAATGCTTTCTAGGAAACATATTTAAACTCACTTATTAACTATACCTAATAGCAATCAGTAGATTATTAATAAATTAAAACTAGTAGCAGGTTAATAAAAGAGAAAGAAAACTACCTTCAAGAGGAGGAATTAGATTTCAGCAATCTTAATGTGGCTGTAATGCTCTTCTGAAGATTTCAGCAACTCTAATCAACCGATTATACTTCAATCTTCAATAACAGAGACTGTAATGCAAATCAGAAGCAAGAATATTTAATTAATTCATCTAAAACAAGGCGATTATCTTGTAATATTTTTCGCAATTATTATATTTAGTTTAATGTTTTGTGGCATACTTCATTGATGGAACTCAACGTCATGCATATATAAGGCGAAAAAGTTTCAAAGTATTCGTATAAAAACAGAATCAATCAAAGTTACTGAAAAAACATTATCGATGAAATGGTAAATTATTTACATATACATTAATACAAGGAATCTCTATCCTATACATTAATACAAGGAATATCTATACTATCAGAAACAAATCGAATTAGGTCAAACCTGCTGGCTGCTGCGATGATGATGGAGCGAACGGAGATGATGATGGACTCACAGCGATTCAGCGAACGGCGATGATGATTGTCGAGAAACAGAAATTGAAGATGAACGATATTAGCGATGATGATGTACGATGATGAAAAAGAATCGACAATGGCGTAGATGACTGTCCAGTGTGGGTAAGTGGGTTTAATTCACGACGTTTGGGTTTTTTAGGCATTGGAAAGATGCGAATTGCGATCCGTTTACATACCCAAAAAAAAAATAAAACGCAAAAACGGGATTCGAACCTCGTACCCTTTGCTTCCATAGCCAACGCGTTTTCCATCTGAACTACAATGACTTTTGTTTTTATTTTGCTAAAGATAATACATATACTAAATACGTGTATATATATATATATATATATATATATATATATATATATATATATATATATATATATATATATATATATATATATATATACACGTATTTAGTATATGTATTATCTTTAGCAAAATAAAAACAAAAGTCATTGTAGTTCAGATCGTTGGGGCCCCGAGATTAGACGAGGCCCTGATCGGTCGCCCAGGTTGCCCATGCTCCAGGGCCGGCCCTGGTTAGCTACAAGACTCCCTGATTGTTATTTTTTGTTACACTTGCTTGTCTAGCTCTTTGTTGGCTTATTGGTTACAAAGTTGCTGCCGTTCCAAAAGATAAAAAAAAAAAAAAAAAAAAAAAACAAGTTTACCGATCTCTACTGACATATAAACTTCACAACCATTATACGAGTTTTTACAAGAGTTATTATAATGCTGATTATACAACACAAAATATAGGAAACATTTTGGTCGGTTTGCTTGGGGAGAAAAACTATCCGAGATAATTGGATTAGTCAATATATTCAGATTAATTAGATTAGCCGGATCAAAACAAATCACGAAAATCCTATAGATGCTAAATTAATAATTAAGAAAAACTTTTTCATGGATATTCACAGAAGTAGAAAGAAAAGCATTTTGGAAGCATGTGTTTGTTTATGGCAACGGGACCCGTGATTGCAACATGAGTTGAAATTAAATTTGACTTTCGATACGAATGAAACACGGGTTAATTTGTAAAAAAAATTTGATTAAAGCATAGTCTAACAGATGAATAAACATGGTCATGCGGATAGAATAATCGAGAAAATGCAATAAGTTGTTACATTATATGGTTATGCTTATTATGTAACAAGATTCTTATATTATATGTATACAATATATAACTTTTAACTCCATTGTATGCATTATTTGTTATAGCTAATAAAATTTTAATTTAAAAAAATGATACAAAAAACCTAAACATATTAAAAAGCTTATTGAAACTCATATATGATTATAAAAAAGCAATTTTCCTGATTATATTAGATAACAAAATTAGAATTTAACTATAATTGCAGAATTTTAAAAGTTTTATTTTATTAAAAATTAAATAGGTAAAACTAGGTTATATTGAAATGTCTATTCCATAGTGGATTGAAAACAAACACCCTTTTTCTAAGAAATAAACATTAACAAAAATGAAATAGTACCGACTTTTATGAATTATTATTCATGTCAAATAAGACAAAATATCTATTTATTTTCGTCTAAAGACGGATGATGATTTTTTGTGAAGGGCTATTCACAAGTATCTTGGTCATTACTTTAGCCCTATGTCTAGAAATTCTATCACCAACACTCGACATTCTATTGTCAAGGTTGAAAAAAACCTTCTAGACCGGTGGCAATGGTGCAGAGCTCGTCAAGCTCCAAACATCCCTCTCCAACACCATCTCAGTTGTAAAGTCTTTTCTAAGGAAATAGAAAGTGGTAAGAGGCTACCAAAGAGAGAAGGAGGCTGCCTCCATCCCAGCCACTTGCCCCTCCACCTCAGCCACCTTCCTGTCCACCTTTTCCCTATGACTTGACTGTCGAGACCACACCCTCTGGTCTTAGGCCATTGGCAGTGGTGGCAACTTTTCCATACTGTTTTGCTTACCACATCAACGTCACCTCATTTTTTTCAAACCTCTCTTATTTTTCGTCAAATGGTGGGAATGGTTTGCCATAATATATTTTGAATTTTTTTAAAAAGTAGGAAACAAATAGATGAGAGAGAAAGTGGTAACAACTTACCACGTGTCACTCTTTTGCCATGTCATACCATGGGTTGGGGCGACGTTTCTCATGTCACTTCACATTTTGTCAGTCCCTTGCCAAGACCACTCCCTTTAGTCTTAGATGTTGGAATTGGCCTTCCCAGTCTTTTCAAGAGGAAAGTGGGTAACAGTGGAAAACTTGCTTTTGGATGGACCTTAGGATTGTCGACCTTACCCTTAGAATCCGGTTTCTACACCTCTATTTCATTTAGACGGATAAAAATTATCTGACTTTCGATCATTTTAGTATCCTTCCTGATGCGTCAATTGTGTGGTCTTGTAATTGGAAAAGGAGAAGGTCCGAATTTGAAACTTCAGAAATTTTTGCGTTGGTGAATCTCAATAGGAGGTACAACTTTTCTGACCACGGGGACTGGATTGGAGACTCTTCAAGCAGATTCTCGGTTAGCTCTTATCAGAAAAATTGAAGTCACCACATCTTATCCCAAACTTGTCTTGATAAAACGGAACAACATGGCCCTCTAAAATTAAACTACGTTTCCCAAAGGTTATCTATGAACTGCATTCCCCTCTACCCGAATATGATGCATATGGGCCATCTATACTCCTAACCTTGTTTCACTTTTGTAAGTTGGCGCAAGAAACATCATACTATGTCTTTGTTGAATGCGTTTATGCTAGGGATATGACTATAAACGAACCAAATGTTTAGTGGGCTGTCCGTAAACCATCTACCATCTAGTAGGAAGTTAGTTTTATTTAATATATAAACGATCATGAGCAAGATTTTTCTTTTGTTTAGTTAAACCAAATAGCACGAACAATGGTCTTGTCCATTCATTTATGTTCTTGAACGTTTATGTATGTATGTATGTATGTATGTATGTATGTATGTATGTATGTATGTATGTATGTATGTATGTATATATATATATATATATATATATATATATATATATATATATATATATATATATATATATATATATATATATATATATAATCGATGAGAGTGAAAGTGTAGCTTCTAAGAGCGATTTTATTTTTACAACTTCTAGATTTCATAAACATATCAAAAGCGGCACTATGAAGTACAATCAATATATCAAATGTGTTGAGCATCAACTTTCACCGTTTCTTTATGTGTATGTTTATGTTCATTTATGTTTGTTGATTTATGTTCGGTTATATCCATACATGTCCAATTGTTTTATTAAGTTCGTTCATTTATCATCGTTTATGTTCATTTGTTTAGCACATTGTCGAACATAAACGAATGAATACGAACAATGTAAATTGTTAATTGTACAAACATGAACAAGAAAATTTATTCCTTTATTCGTTCTTGTTCGTTCGTTTGTGTTATTAACTTAAACAAAAGAAAATGAACAAGTAATTGTTCGTATTCGTTCAGTTCGTTTACAGACCTAGCTAGGGAGGTTTGGATTTGGGTCATGGGCTTGAACGGATTGTCATCAACGTTCATAGATAATGTTGTTGAAAATTTTCCTTTGTACATATCCCTCACATGCTTAACTAAAAAGAAGACAGCTACGTCGATGCTTCATTACACTATTTATTGTTCATTTGGAAACCTAGGAACACATTCTTCTTCAAAAATTTTGTATCCGTGCAATGGAAAGCGGCAGATGATACCCAAGCCAATCATTTAGATGGATCAAAATAAGGCAAAAATGTCTAGTCTTGATTGGAATATGTAGTGTGGCTCTCACATAATTTCTTGTATTTTATAACTTCTAGTTTCTATTATGCAACTAACATATTGCTAGATTCGTTGCTCTTTTAATGTTTTTTTTTGTTGTTCTAAAAAAAATTCTAAAAACATATTTTAATCGGTCCATAATTACTTTGCTTTATTCAAACAACCTATATTTATTTATCAATTAATTTCGATGTATATCTTATAGAAAAGGTTACTAGACATACAGTTTTATATGATATAAGATAAACAATTATCTTTCAACACATTAATTTGAATTCTGTATTCATTAAATATAACAAATTAATGTAAAGTTTCCAGTTACTTGATGTGACAGATAGCATGCTGGTAGATTCCTAGACATGCAGTGTGAGGTTGGACATGACTCGTGTCCTTCAAGGCATATTGGACACGAGTCGTGTGATCCCCAAAGTACATTGCCTTGCATTGACTGACACCACTCGAGTTATTTCTTTCTTTAGTGACACAACTCGTGTTAGGCTGCATAGTACATTGTCTTTCTTTAATGACACGACTCGAGTTCATTATGAGATGAGTCGTGTAAAACCTTTTGATAGAATGTTTAACTTCTTCAAACGTGGTCCAAATCACATGAAATTCACCACGAGACTTCCTTTTGGTATGAATTCTAAACTCCAAGTCACTAAAACCCTACAATGCATACCATTTGTGCACAAAAACAATATTGTTCCAAAATAACACCATTAGTTCGAAAACATGCACAAAGCATGTGGTTAAGGCAAAAATACAATATCAATTCAATGAGATAAATGTTCTAAAAGGTGCATATTTATGCACCTAATAATCGTGCACTCTATACATTTTGGTCTTATCGATGATCTTATTCTTACAAACAACCATCCAGATACTATCCATTGATCATCGCCCGCCTCAATAAAGTTTGGCATTAGATACTTGGCCTTATTAGCTATTTTCTTAGCCTTCAGGTTGAATATGATGATGGTGGGTGTCACAACCCGATCCTTGGCGGAATTGATCAAGGCATGATATATTGTTCAAAGTCTCATGACAACTATGTTATAATATGATTAGATTCAATTAAGTACTAAGTAGGCAAACAAGATCCACAACATACAAATACAAATTCAAATACAAACAACATTTATTACATCAAATTTAAATAGTCTTGTGGGTTTCTAAGGTATACCCTACTTTTCATCAACTTCATTCTTCAAATCTGCATCATGGGTAAAAACAGGTCAACTACGAGAGTTGGTGAGTAATCTAGTTTTATTAAAAAAAATTGTGAGTTTGAAATATTTATAATTTGAAACTTGTTTTCTTTGGAAGTCGACAAGCAAGTATTATTGAGATAACGGTTTATAAATCAAAAATTGATTAACAAATGATAAGAACAACAATAAGTCCTCGCCCTATATATACATATATATATATATATATATATATATATATATATATATATATATATATATATATATATATATATATATATATATATATATATATATATATATATATATATATATATATATATATATATATATATATATATATATATATATATATAGGATGGAGCATCTAATCATCATACACACTCAACCACGTGCAATCAATCACCTTAGCGTCCCAAGGCGGGGTGGTCAACCCAATAGCGCTATTATTGTCCATAACGTACCTCAAGAATACGATCATAGTCATGGAGATTAGACTAAAAATTGTAATGCACTACAAGTACATGTAGCGTAAACAAACAATAATTATACAAATAATGATTCATGTATAAATGTCCCAACAATGTCTCAATAGTGAAAAAATAATAAAATGAAGTTGAAACATATTAAAACCACATGATACACCCCAAAAGTATTAAAAATTATAAAATATGGGGTAGATTACTCACATTAGTCCAACGGAATACGCGTGTTGTACGATAGACGGCTCGATTCAAAACGACGTGGAACCTATTATAATTAATAGTTTTGGTTTAGGAACTACTAAACGGGAATATAGTATTAATAAAAATAATTAGACACATATTCTTATATTAGATGAATTAACAATAATCCAAATTTTGTTTTGAATATTAATGTATTCATATGTTAAATGAATTTTAAATTGAATTAATTACTTTGCTTAATTAATTTATATTTTCTTTTTAGGCAAGATTTTAATAATTTCTTATTAAAATAATAACTAGTCAAATTATAAGTATTTACAGATTTTATATATTATAAACAATTATTTATATGAAATAATCATTAAAAATGCATTTTTACATGCTTAGATATTTAGGAAAATGGTTTTAAATACTAAACAGTAATGAAACATTCTGAAATTATCAGAAAATCATTATTTCATAAAATAGTAATTACTGTAAAATTTTCATATTTTTCTTAACTGCTTTAGTATTTATTTAGTATTTTAATAATTAAACCACAACAAATTTCGGGAAAAATAATAAATGATTCTCAAAAATTCTGGAAAATTAACCATAGTTTTCTAACATTATATTGAGCCTACTGTAAATATTTTGGATATTTTGGACTATGGGAAATATTTCTTATGTTTTTCATTATTAACTAATCAATAAAATCATAAATAATAGGAAAATATTAAGATAAATTCATTAGACTTTTTATTTATGATTAACATGTTATATATGATATTCTGATAAGGTTTTATAATTTTTGGACATGTGTAGCTATTTATTACCAATTTAAACCTTAAATAATCATTAAATCAGGAAAAATAAGCAAACATTCTTACAAAAATCTATAAATTTTGTCATGGAGTCTTTAAAATGTTAATAAGGTGCGAAAAATATAAAATCTAGTTTTTAACATACATAACTATATTTTGAAATTTATTTATCTACGACAAAATAAAATACAAAATAAGCATCAAACAGTAATATAAATGCATGCAACTTTATAAATCCACTTTAATCAATATATGGGTTGTTCCAAAATTTTCCCAGAATTTATTGACTGCAAAAAGTATTTTATGTGAATTATTGCCCTATTTTATTGCAATAATTATAGTAATTCAATAAAAATAAGTTATTTTCTTAAAATTTTCAGAACTTCTTATTTTATTGATGGGATCGTGAGAAAAATCAGGTTTATGCATAAAATGAGTTTTAGATAGTTTGGTGGATTTAATTTGTTTCATTCATGAATTTGAGACTTTTAACAACATACCTTGATGAATGCTTCAAGAGGGATGAAGATTTGAGTATATTGGAGTGTTCTTGGCTGAAATAAGAAGATTTCTATGAGGAATTTCGAGATTGAGAGTGAGAGAAAGAATAGATATGGTTTGAGTGGTGATGAGAATAATGTGTTGGGAGAAAAATGAAAGGAAAGATGATGGAAGGTGTGAGTGGGAGACAATGAGAATAAACTTTTACTTTTGGTGGTCTTCATAATTCCCCACTAACACAAGCATCATAAGAGTTTTATAAAATTTAATGTAGTGTTTATAAAAATAGAGTTTTATAAAAAATAGGTTATTATTTGATTATAACAATCTACTTTGATTTGAAGTTTAATTATAGCATTCAAGTTTGATTTTTTTAATTTAATTAGAGCATCATACTTTGATGTTATTTTAATATGGTATCATAATTTAATTTGATTATAGTTATAACGTTATACTATGCTATATTGCTATTAACGTCAATTTATATCGTAGTGTAAGGGTTTTGATCTTATTAGCGTCAAGAAATCTCGAGTAGGGTTTATTAAATTTCCAATTGGGTTGGGTTGACCCGAATCCATTTTAGGCGGATGTCACAGTCTCCCCTACTTTAGGAAATTTCGTCCCGAAATTTAAGAAGATAGTACCTTAAGAGAAAAGTTGCGGGTATTTGGTACGCATTTGATCCTCACGCTCTCATGTATACTCGGGTCCACATGCTGACTGCCACCTGACCTTGACCAGGGGAATGCGACTTCTTTTGAGTTGCTTTTCCTTTCGATCGGAAATTTCCAAGGGTTTCTCGATAAATTGCATTGTCTCGTCGATTTGGATATCCTCGAGAGGAACATGAAGGTTCTCATCTGCTAAACACTTCTTCAGGTTGGCTATATGAAATACTGGGTGAACTTTATTAAGCTCTATTGGTAGATCCAACTCGTAGGCTACTGGTCCGATCCTTTTCAGGATTTTTAACGGGCCTACATAGCGTGGTGCCAATTTACCCTTGCGTCCAAATCGAACCACACCTTTCCATGGGGACACTTTTAACATGACCATGTCACCCACGGTAAATTCAAGCGGTTTGCGTCGCTTATCGGCGTAACTCTTTTGTCGGCTACGAGCTGCGAGAAGGTTATTGCGAATCTGAGTGATTTTGTCGGTTGTTTCCTGGATAAGCTCAGGACCAACGATTGGAGAATCCACTGTTGCGCGAATCACGTGGGACTCACCAATTTCATGCCAGCAAATAGGAGATCGGCATTTACGGCCATACAATGCCTCAAATGGTGGCATCTTGATGCTAGAATGATAACTGTTATTATAGGAGAATTCCACCAACGGTAAATGAGAGTCCCAGTTTCCTCCGAAATCTAAGACACACGCCCTCAACATATCTTCGAGTGTTTGAATTGTCCTCTCAGATTGACCATCGGTTTGAGGATGATAGGAGGTACTGAGATCGAGGCGGGTTCCCATGGCTGCTTGAAGTGATTGCCAAAACCGAGAGAGAAATCTCCCATCACGATCTGAAATGATGCTGAGAGGGATGCCATGCCGACTAACTATCTCGTCGATGTAAATTCGAGCAAGTTGTTCGACCTTGAAATGTTCACGGATGGGAAGGAAATGAGCGGATTTGGTCAAACGGTCAATGATTACCCAAATGCTGTCGTGTCCCTTGGTGGTACGGGGAAATTTGGTTACGAATTCGATGGCGATCGCTTCCCATTTCCACTCGGGGATTACTGGTTGGACCAATAGTCCAGAGGGTCGTTGATGTTCTGCTTTGACCCTGGAACATGTAAGACATTTTGCCACGAATAAAGCAATATCCTTTTTCATTCCCAACCACCAATAATTGGTTCTCAGGCCATGATACATCTTGTCAGTGCCAGGATGAATGGAATATCGAGTTTTATGGATTTTTTCCATCAGGAAGGTACGAAGATTGTCGCGATCTAGGATCCAGATGCGATCTTGATAATAGAAAATACCATCAGATTTACTTTCCAACTCCCCATCAATTCCCGTGGGCATATCATTTTCGGTAATTGCCGAGTGTTGGGCTCCTCGAATTCGGTCACTGAGATTGGACAAGATAGGAGAACATATTAGATGAAATGCTTTGGCATGTTCTTTTCGACTTAACGCGTCGGCTACCACGTTTGCCTTGCTCGGATGATAGCGTATTTCACACTCGTAATCATTTAGGAGTTCGACCCATCGTGTTTGTCTCATATTGAGTTCCTTTTGATTAAGAATATGTTGTAAGCTCTTGTGGTCGGTGAAAATTACGCATTTAGTGCCGTAAAGGTAATGCCTCCAAATTTTAAGAGCGAAAACCACGACACCGAGCTCCAAATCATGAGTCATATAATTCCTTTCATGGATTTTGAGTTGTCGCGATGCGTAAGCTATAACCTTTCCCCTTTGCATCAAAACACAACCTAGATCGAGATTGGAGGCATCGCAGTATACCACGAAATCTTCGGATCCTTCAGGGAGTGTAAGAATCGGAGCGTCACACAATATTTGTTTAAGGGTTTGGAAAGCGTCTTCTTGCTTGGGTCCCCAATCAAATGGCGTACCCTTGCAAGTGAGAAAAGTAAGCGGTAAAGCGATATTTGAAAATTTTGAAATGAAACGCCGGTAATAGCCAGCTAAACCGAGGAATGACCGAATTTCCTTGGGGGTACGTGGGGCTTTCCAATTCTTAACTGCTTCAACTTTTCGGGGATCGACTAAAATACCCTTGTCACTTACAATATGACCGAGGAATTGTACATCATTTAACCAAAACTCGCATTTCGAAAATTTGGCATAGAGTTGATTTCCTTGCAATGTTTGGAGAGTTAGACGAAGGTGTCTTTCATGGTCTGCCTTTGTCTTGGAGTAAATAAGGATGTCATCAATAAAGACGATAACAAAACGGTCGAGATAAGGTTTAAATACCCGATTCATCAAGTCCATAAATGCGGCAGGGGCATTCGTTAGTCCAAAAGGCATAACGGTGAACTCGTAATGACCATAGCGGGTTCGGAAAGCGGTTTTGGGGATGTCTTCTTCCCGTACTCGAAGTTGGTGATAACCCGAGCGGAGGTCGATTTTTGAGAAGCATGAAGCTCCTTGAAGCTGATCAAAAAGGTCGTCGATCCGAGGTAACGGATATCGGTTCTTGATGGTCAATTTATTTAACTCCCGATAATCGATACACATACGAAACGAACCATCTTTCTTTTTGATGAAAAGAATCGGGGCTCCCCAAGATGAAGTACTAGGGCGGATAAATCCCTTATCGGTTAATTCTTGGAGCTGACTTGCCAATTCTTGCATCTCGGTTGGAGCCAACCGATATGGAGACTTGGCAATGGGAGCAGCCTCAGGAACGAGATCGATGCGGAACTCTAGCTCACGTACTGGAGGGAGTCCAGATACGTCATCGGGAAAGATGTCGGGAAAGTCTCGTACAATCGGAATATCTTCGATCTTCTTTTCTTTAACCTTTGTTTCCACCACATGGGCTAAGAAAGCCATGTATTCTTTACGTATATATGATCGAGCTTGAGTACATGACATAAGACTAAGCTTTTTTTGAACGAGTCTCACCATAAATACGAAGACTTTGACCGTCGGCAAGAGGAATACGAATAAACTTCTCGTAACATACTATTTCAGCATGGTTTTGGGATAGCCAATCCATTCCCACGATGATGTCGAAGCTACCAAGTTCCATAGGAACTAAATTGACGGAAAATTTATGACCGCAAAAATCGAAAGTGCAATCTTGGATGATTGCATTGAGTTAAATGTATTTTCCATTGGCGACTTATACGGTAAAGTGTTCATCAAGAATCGTGCGAGGTGTGTGAAGTATGGGTTCAAATTCCAAAGACACAAAACTTTTATCGGCACCTGAATCAAAAAGTACTGACGCGTAGCAGTCATTTATGAGAAACGTACCATTTACGACCTTGTTATCGGTCTGTGCTTGGGTTGCGGTAATGACAAATGCTCGGCCTTTGGGAGCTGGAACATGCATTGTTGGATTTGCCTGGGCTTGAGTGTTAATGATATTGACAAGCCAAGGACACGCGTTTCTGAAATGGGTGGGGTCACCATAGTTGAAGCATGTTCCAGTTGGATACCGGGTTTGTGTTTGCTGATTTGAGGGTAGAGCGAATGGTCGCTGAGTTTTTGGTGTACGACATGTGTCCGCCAAGTGGCCATAGCGACCACAAGTCGTACAAAGGCGACACGGGCTGGTGGACATATGGTGATAGTTACAATGGTTACATAGTTACAATGGTTACAGAGGGGGTCGTAATGCCATCTATGAGAAACACGCATATGGAGTTGTGAGTTATTTGTAAATTAAGTTTGTAGACATTGTTGGGTAAAATGATTGTAAAACACTTGTTGGGCCATGGTTAGGAGTGTTGGGCACCTTTTGGGCTTTCCATGGGTACTAAATGTGAAGCATGTAGCAATTGCGTGGGCCCCCACAATACTAAGTTTTCACATGTTTTTTCCACTTCTAGGCCCATTAGGGAACTTAATAGTCCAATGAGTTGGCCATTTTGGAGTGTATCCTTTCGGATACGTTTGATAAGGTCGGGTATTTTGATGGCTCAAAAGTAATGTGAATGACGCGCTTTGGCCTATAGGTTTGGGAACTCTCGCCTTTGGTCCCCAGGTAAGCAAACTGGTCCCTCGGTTGATTGGGATGTATACGAATGCTTGCCTAGTCAGGACTTTCGGGCTACCGGCACCTCCCCCTTCCAGTTACTACGCGTCCATTACTATGATCCTACCCAACTAGAGTGGATGACTTTGAATTTCCTATGAGCTCTAAGGAATATATATGTATATAAAATGTTATTTTGAAACCATTTGAGTATGTGTGTGATTTTAAGAGAAAGAGGAGAAAATTCACAAGTGTATGCACACATATAAGTGTCGGGAATAATACGTAAGCACATAAGGGAGCAATTAGCACACAAAGGTATTCCTAGGATTTTCTAAGTGCGAATTGCATGCAGTTGTGTGTGTATTTTATAAACTAGCATACGAGAGGACCCTAGAGGCTATAGACTAGGTCAAGGCAATTAACCTAATTCCCTATAGTCAAGGGCTCTGATACCAATCTGTCACACCCCGATCCTTGGCGGAATTGATCAAGGCATGATATATTGTTCAAAGTCTCATGACAACTATGTTATAATATGATTAGATTCAATTAAGTACTAAGTAGGCAAACAAGATCCACAACATACAAATACAAATTCAAATACAAACAACATTTATTACATCAAATTTAAATAGTCTTGTGGGTTTCTAAGGTATACCCTACTTTTCATCAACTTCATTCTTCAAATCTGCATCATGGGTAAAAACAGGTCAACTACGAGAGTTGGTGAGTAATCTAGTTTTATTAAAGAAAATTGTGAGTTTGAAATATTTATAATTTGAAACTTGTTTTCTTTGGAAGTCGACAAGCAAGTATTATTGAGATAACGGTTTATAAATCAAAAATTGATTAACAAATGATAAGAACAACAATAAGTCCTCGCCCTATATATACATATATATATGTATATATATATATATATATATATATATATATATATATATATATATATATATATATATATATATATATATATATATATATATATATATATATATATATATATATATATATATATAGGATGGAGCATCTAATCATCATACACACTCAACCACGTGCAATCAATCACCTTAGCGTCCCAAGGCGGGGTGGTCAACCCAATAGCGCTATTATTGTCCATAACGTACCTCAAGAATACGGACATAGTCATGGAGATTAGACTAAAAATTGTAATGCACTACAAGTACATGTAGCGTAAACAAACAATAATTATACAAATAATGATTCATGTATAAATGTCCCAACAATGTCTCAATAGTGAAAAAATAATAAAATGAAGTTGAAACATATTAAAACCACATGATACACCCCAAAAGTATTGAAAACTATAAAATATGGGGTAAATTACTCACATTAGTCCAACGGAATACGCGTGTTGTACGATAGACGGCTCGGGTCAAAACGACGTGGAACCTATTATAATTAATAGTTTTGGTTTAGGAACTACTAAACGGGAATATAGTATTAATAAAAATAATTAGACACATATTCTTATATTAGATGAATTAACAATAATCCAAATTTTGTTTTGAATATTAATGTATTCATATGTTAAATGAATTTTAAATTGAATTAATTACTTTGCTTAATTAATTTATATTTTCTTTTTAGGCAAGATTTTAATAATTTCTTATTAAAATAATAACTAGTCAAATTATAAGTATTTACAGATTTTATATATTATAAACAATTATTTATATGAAATAATCATTAAAAATGCATTTTTACATGCTTAGATATTTAGGAAAATGGTTTTAAATACTAAACAGTAATAAAACATTCTGAAATTATAAAAAAATCATTATTTCATAAAATAGTAATTACTGTAAAATTTTCATATTTTTCTTAACTGCTTTAGTATTTATTTAGTATTTTAATAATTAAACCACAACAAATTTCGGGAAAAATAATAAATGATTCTCAAAAATTCTGGAAAATTAACCATAGTTTTCTAACATTATATTGAGCCTACTGTAAATATTTTGGATATTTTGGACTATGGGAAATATTTCTTATGTTTTTCATTATTAACTAATCAATAAAATCATAAATAATAGGAAAATATTAAGATAAATTCATTAGACTTTTTATTTATGATTAACATGTTATATATGATATTCTGATAAGGTTTTATAATTTTTGGACATGTGTAGCTATTTATTACCAATTTAAACCTTAAATAATCATTAAATCAGGAAAAATAAGCAAACATTCTTACAAAAATCTATAAATTTTGTCATGGAGTCTTTAAAATGTTAATAAGGTGCGAAAAATATAAAATCTAGTTTTTAACATACATAACTATATTTTGAAATTTATTTATCTACGACAAAATAAAATACAAAATAAGCATCAAACAGTAATATAAATGCATGCAACTTTATAAATCCACTTTACTCAATATATGGGTTGTTCCAAACTTTTCCCAGAATTTATTGACTGCAAAAAGTATTTTATGTGAATTATTGTCCTATTTTATTGCAATAATTATAGTAATTCAATAAAAATAAGTTATTTTCTGAAAATTTCCAGAACTTCTTATTTTATTGATGGGATCGTGAGAAAAATCAGGTTTATGCATAAAATGAGTTTTAGATAGTTTGGTGGATTTAATTTGTTTCATTCATGAATTTGAGACTTTTAACAACATACATTGATGAATGCTTCAAGAGGGATGAAGATTTGAGTATATTGGAGTGTTCTTGGCTGAAATATGAAGATTTCTAGGAGGAATTTCGAGATTGAGAGTGAGAGAAAGAATAGATATGGTTTAAGTGGTGATGAGAATAATGTGTTGGGAGAAAAATGAAAGGAAAGATGATGGGAGGTGTGAGTGGGAGACAATGGGAATAAACTTTTACTTTTGGTGGTCTTCATAATTCCCCACTAACACAAGTATCTTAAGAGTTTTATAAAATTTAATGTAGTGTTTATAAAAATAGAGTTTTATAAAAAATAGGTTATTATTTGATTATAACAATCTACTTTGATTTGAAGTTTAATTATAGCATTCAAGTTTGATTTTTTTAATTTAATTAGAGCATCATACTTTGATGTTATTTTAATATGGTATCATAATTTAATTTGATTATAGTTATAACGTTATACTATGCTATATTGCTATTAACGTCAATTTATATCGTAGTGTAAGGGTTTTGATCTTATTAGCGTCAAGAAATCTCGAGTAGGGTTTATTAAATTTCTAATTGGGTTGGGTTGACCCGAATCCATTTTAGGCGGATGTCACAGTGGGTTCTTCTTGAGCCAATTAAAATATGGTATTGGTTTTCTTGTTCGTGCTCGCTTGCTCAATTCCTAACCCATAGCCATGCCTATGTTTACGACCGATGATCTTTATAGTCATGACACACCCTTTAATGATCCCATTACTTACCGTTCGCTTGTTGGGGCGCTTAAATATCTCGATATTACAAGATCAAATTTATCTTAGACTATCAACCAAGTGATAAAATATCTTCATCCCCCTACAACTGATAATTTTCATGTCTTTAAAAGGATCCCATGATATGTAAAATGTGTGATGTCATATAGTATTTCCTTTAGAAACTCACCCGCTCCTTCCTTACTCGAATATTTTAATAATGATTGGCCCATGGCATCGAGCTATAATTATTCCATCTTTCTTGGCAGAAACCTTATTTCATGGAGTGCGTAGAAATGTCTTGTCCCCAGATTTCCTGACCATTGGTGCTATTTTTCTTAGTCATAATCCTTATATCTCATAATTAGCTTCACATATTGAAATTGACTGTCACTTCATTCTTGAGATCATATATTATGGCAAGTTATACAATTGCTTTGTTCCAACCAATCTTCAATCGGTGGACATCTTCACAAAATGTCTTTTACGACCACGTTTCGAGCACTTTCACAAAATGTCTTTTACGACCACGTATGCAATCGTTGATGCGGTAAAAAATAAATACCTTATTACCTTCAATAGATAAGGTAAGTAAGGGTCAGATCCAAGGAGTCCGTGGTTGAACTATTGTGTCAAGAAAAACAATCCAACTATAGTGTCACTCTAAAGCCAGAGAATCACAAACATGTAAAATGACGAAAACCAAACTGAAATCAAATGCAACCAAGTAAAATACTTCTGTTATAGTGCAAACATCACTATAAACCAGAAACCAAATTGAATTCAAATGTAACTTCACTTGGATTAATACCCGAAAAGCATAAAAACTTGTTCCAACAAAATCTCCCAAACTATCAATTACTACTACCAACTACTAGATCTATGAACTAAGAACTACCGTAGTTGAATGCTTCTCGTGATATCTAAACTCAGATGATCGAGTGATTAGAGGAATTCCAGTGCTTAGAAATTCTCCAACACCGATTTGATGCTAACACTAAATAGAAGGCTAAAAAGCCAAAACTACGACATAAACTTGAAAATACCGAAAAGAGACAAAACATACACGAAAAGTAGCTCTGAGATCCAGAGGAATGCTCAATAAATGATTCCTGGATGATGAAATCCCATCTGGAGTCCTCTATTTATAGTGGTGATCAGGCTATTTAGCGCTGCGACCATGTCCAGATAGTGTCGCAAAGTAATTAACTTCCCGATATCTTGCTTGACTGGTCAAATTTGAATTATGGTGCAATCCTGAGTTAGTGTCGCTAACTCCTTCAAGAGCGCTGCTATCTGCTCGATCCCCATCTTTTGATTTTCCAGTTAATCCTTATCTAGTTTTGCTCCTTATTTCTGCAAATTAACCCATTTCCTACCATAAAATTTCAAGGATAGTGAGTGTATTCATTTGATTTATGACAATTATTAAAGCAAAATAGACCAAATAACACGTAATTAATCTGAAACAAAAACGTGTTATCATTCGCAATTCAAGTTTTTGGGGAGGATGGGGGATACTAACGATATCTCTCATACATTATGGAAATTATATTTTGTAGCCTATATTAGGATATACATTACTTGTAATTATCCTTTCCTTAATTTGGACACCCATGTATTACACATCCTTTCCTTAATTTAGACACCCATGTATTATACATACTTAATCAACTACCATCTACAAGTTTGGTGATTTTCATCGAACCTTACAAGCCCTCAATCATTTAGTTATAACTAAACCAACGAGGTGTTACTTCATCATTATTAATGAATCTAGTACTTTTGAAATTTCTTTTTTGCAACATAATAATATAAAATAATATTCGCTTACTAGAAATGTCTCACTTATTGCATCTGGTATGTATATATCGAAACAAATGGAAGTGAACTAAGTAGTTCTCTGAGACATGAAACACACATGGAAAATTGATGTAGAAAGAACACGGACTAAGTGTAGAGACTTAATCATACACCAAAAAGTAATTTGAATGCTTATGCACAAATAACCCACATAATGATTCCCAACACCCATATTGATAATTATATAAATGGGACCTAATGACCAACTAGTTAGACAAAAGGAACTATGGGTGTGTTTCTTATTGTTTATGTTAAGTCATAAATTGATAAATGATGTTGAATGAATAATGATATATGTATAGATACAGTGTTACTAATATACTATTTCTTTTTTCTACTAAATGGAGTGTTTGAATATGAGTAAATGACTATTTTACCATCATGTTTAAACTTGGCAAATAACAAATGAGAATTTATTTAATAACTGTTATAGATTAAAGTCTTACGTGTTCATATTAAAAAATTTAAATATTTAAAAAATAACATGATTAATAACGTAAATTGAATATATTTTTAAAGTAAGTTCAAATAATAAAAATAAATTCAAACAATAATACAATGAACTAAGGGTTTTATTCAGAAAAGTCCCGATATTTTGGGGAAATTAACGAAAATGTCCTACAATTAAATTTTTGAACATAAAAGCTTAGAAAACTGGTAACATTATTTAATTTTGCCATTTTTTAACTAGTCATCGATAGAAAAGTGTGAAATCGTATACTTTATCTAGTTTCAGGGACTTCTGTATTCAAAAAAATTATTTTGAGACTTTTTCGTATTTCCCCAAAGTATCACGACTTTTCTGAAGAAAACCCTAGAAAGTAAATATCGAGCAACATTTGGATTAAAACATACATCTATGATATATTGTATATACAAATTAAAATACAAGGTAATCGAGCCAATGATTGTGTAGAACAAAATAAGATAAATATTGCATTGTTTGTTAATCTAATGCGATTATCATTTGTTTATTTTTTTTTAGAAAATGATGTCAAACTTTACTAACCTTTCTTCCTTCCTTTTATACCATGAATGTTCCACAAGGATTTGAAAATTTTGATGAAACCCAATAAAAACAAAAAACATATTTATCAATTAGAGAGGTCATTAGGGTATGCAACCACTTTTGCGTTTGAACTCCAACTAACAATATAAATGGCTAACTTCACTTCAGGCAATGATTAACTCTCGATTTCAAGCCGAAACTAATATCTTATTATGATAAGTATGTATCAAAAGGAAATTAAGTGAAAATTCAGGTTGAAAAATAGGGTTGTTTCGATTAACCTACAAATTTCACTATTTTGAAGCTTTCTCCCTTAAAAGGAAGTATTTATATTCCCCACCCAGAGAATTAACCATTTACTTTTCGTATCAAGTCATATATACGATAGCTATTATCAAATTAAGACTACCGATTAAACATTACATTAACCTTATTAAAGAAGCAATGAAATATGTCGCGAACGAGAAGATCTGAAATACAGGACAACAAACTTTGCACTAAAATTTACACGAGTAGGACACCAACCAATCACTTGAATGCCATTAGGGAGAACTCTGAATCAATAGATTCATGAAAAAAGCTACACATAACCGAGTAACACCGAATACCGATTTGATATGAAAGTTAGAACATATAACCGTACGGTATAGATGAAATCCGTTTGAATTTGGGTCGGTACCGGTTTGAGTTCGATATTTAGTGTGTAATACTTATCCCTACTATGATAATCTATGTATATACTTTACATATCCATATATATGGTTTTCTTAGAAAAGTTATGATATTTTTGGAAAATTAACGAAAAAGTCCCAAAATAATTATTTAAACAGAAAAGCCCAGGAACTGGAAAAAAATTTCAATTCCGCCCTTTTCTATAGGTAGCCGGTAAAAAAGGGCGAAAATGAATACTTTTACCAGTTTTTGGGCTTTTCTATTAAAAAAACTATTTTAGGATCTTTTCGTTAATTTTCCCAAAATATCGGGACTTTTCTGAAGAAAACCCATGAACTAAACATAATAATGAACACATGAAATTTGTATGATATTTACACATATAATAGTACATAACTCAATATATAAACATGAAATATACTCCATTACTCATATTTTTCGATATAAATATTATTTTTATTGTGGAAATAAGGGCAATTCAGGAAAAAATAATATAAAATCGTGACTTAATTTAAAGGACACATATTTCTTAACTTAACTCGATAGGACATTTTTTTTTACATTAAGCAAATAAGAAACAATCATATATAGTTAAATCACTAAATTTTTTATACATTAAGTTTATTAAGTAGAAAAGAAACATAACCTAAGTTTATATAACAAATCCTTTCACATTGATGGTTAAGAGCAATTGAAAATTATTCTAGAGTATGACTGACCCACGATATAATTCTAAACAAATGTATTATGATTGCATCAAGGCACACTGTCAATGTTGTTAGACGTAACACATGCTAAGGTTGATCGAGGAGCATTATCACAAGATTTTATTTTCCAGACATGTTTAGATTATCGGGAGTGAAATCATTGGTTTTTTGTTACCTTTTTGTTATTACTAGTTATTATACAATTTGATAAATAAGTATATTTGATATATTGATAAACAAGTATATTTGATATGACTCAATAATCATGTGATCTTCTTTTTCTTTCTATTTATTCAAATTGCTCAATATAATCGGCTAATAATAGAAACACACACACATACCTACGCAAATATTCTCTCTCTCTCTCTCTCTCTCACACACACACACACACACACACACACACATATATATATATATATATATATATATATATATATATATATATATATATATATATATATATATATATATATATATATATATATTCAAATGAGAACTCAAATTATTTTAACAACCACCCTTAAAATAAAATTTTTTATCTATGAGTAACATCTAAAGTAGCATTTTCAAAATATTCCAAATTTACCTTTCTATATATATATATATATATATATATATATATATATATATATATATACATACATACATACATACATACATACATACATACATACATACATACATACATAACAAACCATTAATTTATTATTAACTAATTGATTAACCAAAAATAAATGCTATATTTATGGAAAAACCCTATGTAGCCGTGATTATCTTCTTCGGCCGAACACCACCAGACCACCGCACATCCATCACAATCAAACCTCTCAAACGTACTTCTCAGGCGATTTTCTTCTTCCGATGGCACCCACACAATCGATTTTCTTCTTCCGATGGCAGCCACACAATCAATCGATCCATAAATTTTAGGTTTAAGTTTTAGATTACTGATCATTGATTTAGTTTTTCCAGATTTTCAAGTTGGTGTCGATGGAGTATGTAAATGTAACGCCAAGACATGTTTTATTATATAATTATAATAAAAGGGCAAAATGGTCATTTTACCTTGGAAGGGTAAATTGGTCTTTTGGACAGAAAAGTATTTGGTTTGAAATAATATTTTGAGTTTTGGACTTAAAATGTTATAAAAACTAATTTTTGGTCATTTTACCATAAAAGGGTAATTTGGTCATTTGACCAAGTCAACGACCAATTATGTAAAAATATTGTTGTTTGTGGTAAATGTATAAAGAATGAAAGTTTTATTGTCATAAAACTTGATTATTGTGGCCAAAGTTCAAGAAAATGAACTTAAGGACCAAAAATGTAAAAATTTGAAGTATAAATAGAAGAGAGTTGACTCTCTCTTTCACTGACCATTTGTGTAGCAACGGGAGAGGATCCTTGGTGCGATTTCTGCAGAAAATTTGGAAGCTTTCTTGAAGATTAAAGCTAGAAGTTGAAAGCATAGCTTGGAATTGAAGTTTTCAAGCAATTAAGGTTAGTTCTTGGAATTTCTAACCTAGGTTTGTGTGTTCTTCACTTGAGGAATATGGTGACTGAGATTTCAGTCAAGAATTATGTGTGATAATGGCTTAATACTTCCAATAAGTTATGCATAAAGAACTTAATTCAAGAATATGGAAGTAGGTTGTTATTGTTGAAAATTTGGAACTTTGATCAAGAACCCTAGATTGTGAGTTCTTGTGATAAACTTGATTCTAATGGCTTAAAATGAATTTTAGATGCTATATTGACTGAAAGAAATCAATAGAAGCAAGTAAAATTCAAGAATTTCGGTTTTTGGACCAAAATGTCAAAAATGGGAATTGTTGGGAAATGTTTGAATTATATGATTTCCATGGGTTAAAACTAGATGTAAATGAATGGTTTTTGACCTGGAACAATCCTCTATCGATTAAGTCATGTATTAAGGGCTTAATATGAGAAAATGGGATTTTATAGCATAAAAATCGGGAATTCTGGACTGCTGTTCAGTAGCCGCGACGCGCCCCTCACACTGAGCGCGGCGCGGGATCGGGCAGAAGCTCTAAAACCCCCTGTTAAAATTTGGTGCATTTTCCAAGTTTGATTTTGATGCTAGGCTTATCCGATTGACCTGAAATTTTAAACATAGGTCTAATATGTTGTAAAACTTCATGGAAAATTATCGGAATACGAATACGACCTCCCGAAAGTACTGTAGTAGAATACGCGTATTTCGGGAAGTGTATTAAATTTTTATAACGATGGTTATTGATTGGAAATGCTTGGAAATGGTCCCCAATTGTATTATATAGGACTCTTGTGTAGTAGAGTCAATTGGAATGGTTATTAACCTATTATCATTTGGTATATAAATGAGTATATAGGTATGGGACAAATGGTTGTGGTGCATGCAAAGGCAAGAAACAACCGAAATTGAAACGCAGCTAGTATCCAGGTGAGTAATCTCACTAATACCATATGTGATATATGATGATTGAGTTGTTACAGGTTGAAACTGATTGTGGGACGAAATTGATGGTTCAAAGATACATTTGAAGAGGCAAGACCAGATAAGCCGTGAGTCTATAATAGACAAGAACGGAGCTGTGAGTCAAACCTATATAGACGAGACCGGATAAGCCGTGAGTCATTGCGATGACAAGAACGGATCCGTGAGTCTAGGCAACAGCGGGCTAACCCGTGAGCCAAGGCAACAGCGGGCTAACCCGTGAGCCACAACTAATTCTGGATTTTATATCCAATGGGTGCGGCCTTCGGGCTATGTCTCCGATGTGGCCTTCGGGCTATGATTCCGGTGCGGCCTTCGGGCTATGTCTCCGATGTGGCCTTCGGGCTATGATTCCGGTGCGGCCTTCGGGCTATGTCTCCGATGTGGCCTTCGGGCTATGATATTTGGTGCGGCCTTTTTGGCTATGATTTTGTTACAGGTACATGGTGCGGCCTTATGGCCATGATGTCGGGTTATTTAACCCAGCTGGTGCGGCCTGCGGGCTATGAATTATATACTGATAATGTTTTGGTGCAGCTTATATAGCTATGACACAGGGTGCGGCTTATTTAGCCATGATATATGATGCAGTCCATTGTGACTAAGAAATATGGGACAGAAATGGTTAGACATGATTATAGATGCAAATAACTAACATGGCTTGTTGATTACAGGTCACTATGATTCAGCCTGTAGGGCTACAGAATAGGATGTGAAATCCTAGAGTATATATGGTCGGCCAGTAAGGCTAGGAGTTTGGATTCGAAATCCAGACAGTTATATGATTGTATTTTGATACATGTTATTTGCAGATTTGATTACTCACTGAGCTTTATAGCTCACGATATTTGTTACTGTCCCTGCAGGTTAGCATGATACTGATAGGGGACAAGATAGAGTCCGTGACTTTGAAGTGGGACTCATAGATGCTGTCAGTAGCAGCCCGGCTTTAAAGGAGATATGGTATTTTATACTCTCCTTGATACACTTGTACCCGTTTCTACAAAAAAAAAATACCCTTTGTTATGGTTTTATGTATTGAAACCTTTGTTAAAATGAAAAAAATTTTCAGGGGTGTTTTTGTTTTAAAAGCCGGGTGTTACAGTAAATGAAGAAATCAAAACGCCTTTCCTATCACTATTTCCTTCTACTCTCTTGACTATTACCCCACCTCCACCATCGCTTCCAGAAAAAGATGCATCACGTTTCCCCTGTGTTTGATAATTGTAGCACCTTTCCCACCGATGGTGGACAAAGAACCTGGATGTTTCAAAGGTGAACCCAAAACTATTTCTACTTTATGCCATAAAAAGGTGATTAACACAATGTTTGGTATTTATTTGTTATCTACTTTTTTTTTCTTTTTCTTGATCTCGGTTTTCTAACTCTGTAATTTTGCTATTAATGTTTTTGATTTCCATGTTTAGTTATCAAATCATCATCGTCTTTCATTTTCATTTGTCACAAGCTATCTATGTCGGTTTCAAGGGAAGATTTCATTGATTACTTCTAAACAGAGTTCTAATTGGTATAAAGTTAGTCCTCTACATCTTTACATCATCATCAAGTTACCGGTCAAAATCATCGTTAGAACACAACTCTATCCATCGGTGACATTTGGAGAAGACAATGAACAACATCTTTTGAGCAAAAAGACCTAGTGTTTGATTTCATCATACGTAAATATTCTTTAAGAATATTTGTAAACATTGTTGATATATTCTTCGAGAATGTTGAGTAGATTCTTTAAGAATGTTGTATATATTACAAAAAAGTAGTTTAAATTTCAAACAGGTTCTTAAAAATATAGTATGAAATGTTGTGTATATTCTTCAAAAATATTGTATAATTATTGTGTTTTAATATAGAATGTTGTGTATATTCTTCGAGAATATTGTATATATTCTTATTTCAATATAGAATGCTCTGTATATTCTTCAAGAATGTTGTATATATTTTTGTTTATGTTATAAAAATAGTTAGTTTATGTTATAAGAATGGTTATACAATTCTTTAAGAATGAATTCGTATTCTTATGAATGAACGAATAATGATCGTGATATGAATTTTTTATATATCTGTTGTAATTTCTAATAAGTTAATACATGTTCAAATTTAATATAATAAGAGAATTAATTATTTAATAAAATCCCACCAAATTAGGAGATAATAAATGATATTCCTTTTTTAAATCTTGATTAATAGACTAAAATACCCTTTTCAGGGGTTTAGTTGTAAAAACTAATTAATTATGTTTTATATATTTACGTTTAAGCCCCTGAATCTAAGACCATAGATTATTTCAATCGGATGATCTAAAATAGGTCACACAATCACACAATATTTGCAATCCACATTTATTCCTAACCCGATATATATATATATATATATATATATATATATATATATATATATATATATATATATATATATATATATATATATATATATATATATATATATATATATATATATATATATATATATATATATATATATATATATAGACACACACACACACACACACATACTGATAAATTTTGTGGATGTCCTTTTATGTCTTTTTACGTTTTCCAGCTAGTCTATACAACTAGTTTTTACCAAACGTCATTTATTATCAGCTAGATTTTCAGCTATGAATAATTTTTCAGTAAGTCGTTAGCTTTTTAGCTACCCGCTAGTTTTTCAGCTAATAGTTAGTTTTTTAGTTATTTGCCGAACATAGCTTAAAACCTTTATCCTATTTAAAACATTTTTGAATTAGTCATTCTTATGGTGTCTTGTTTAATACCCTTAAGATTTTCAAACTTGGAAAAAGAAAGTACCACGTTGTAAAGGCGAGTCAACCATCATTTTAATAATCGCCACAAGACAATCTTCAAGCCTCCGCTACAACTTATCGTTTCACACCAACGTTGTAACTTATAACAAAGGAAAAACGGTGGCAAATTATATATATATATATATATATATATATATATATATATATATATATATATATATATATATATAGGTTCAAATACATTTTCTAAATATTGTGTGATTGTAAGACTAATTCTGGACCACTCATTTATAAAGGGTATTATGGTAAATTTATATACTAATTAATCAATTATATTTTTAATTTATCGAGTATTTTACGTAACTGCATAATTATCTCATTCATTCTCTCTCTCTCTCTCTCTCGTTCTCTTTCTTCTTCTTATACGAGATCCTCCCAAACCCTAAGTAGTCAAATATTTAGGGTATATTATAATACATAACTGCATATAATACATGCTTTTTAATATATATATATATATATATATATATATATATATATATATATATATATATATATATATATATATATATATATATATATATATATTCAATCGTCTAAAATTAGTCATGATAAGAGAGCTTATATTATAATACATGCTTTTTAATGCTTTAAAATTATGACACAAAAATAAGATATGTGATGTGTGGTTATAGATTTACACATAATGTTGAAAGAAGGAATTTTATTTGTGGAAAACAAAATTAACACAATAATAGAGTAACCTCCAGCTAATGATTGACACATCTAAGTAGGAGCATGGGTAGTTCATGTAGAAACACACATCCCATGTTACTTCTGAACCCACGAGTCACATTTCCATATGTCTAAGTCATTCGTTTATCTTTTTTAACGTTACCCAATGTTGCTTGATTGTTAATAAATATGGGTTACGAAGTATGAGTGTTTTTTTTCTAGAGGAAATGACTAAAATAGTCTAATTTCATAAGTGTTTTTTTCAAAACAGCACAATTTAAAGTCTATTCCTCAAAATAGCCAACCAAAACGCAGATGACCATTGCCATCTACGTTTTCCTCCCATGGTCTGCGAAATGCTCTTAAGAAAACCGGAATCTGCTAAATGCTCAGCATGGTCTGCGTTTTCCTCCCATGGTCTGCGAAATGCTCTCTATGGTCTGGGTTTTCCTCTTAATCACCTGCGAAATCCTCAAAGTTAGGGTTAGGGTTCTTGAGGTTCTTGGTGGGTTCATGGGTTTAGTTGAAATATTTGTCCAACTTTGAACACTCGTCATTTGTTCATACAAACTCGGATTGAGTTGAAATTTTTTTTTAACGTGAAGTGTATTAGTAGATGTGTTCACAAACATGATTAACCAAAATTTTTGATGTCGGAAAATGTTACTTTTGAAGCTCTAAACAAGGTTGTCGGTAACGTTTATTTATTTTTTGTCCAACTTTGAACGCTCGTAGTTTGTTCATACGAACTCCGATTTAGTTGAATTTTTTTTAACGTGAATTGTATTATTAGATGTGTTCACAAACATGATTAACCAAAATTTTTGATGTCGGAAAGTGTTATTTTTGAAGCTCTAAACAAGGTTGTCGGTAACGTTTATTTAATTTTTGTCCAACTTTGAACGCTTGTAGTTTGTTCATACGAACTCGAATTTAGTTGAATTTTTTTTAATGTGAAGTGTATTACCAGATGTGTTCACAAAAAAAAAACGACCATTTAGCAGCTGGGGCATCAACTGCTAAATGCTCAAGAGCATTTCGCAGCTCATGGCCCTCATCTGCGTTTTCCTCTCAAAATCTGCTAAATGCTCAAGAGGATTTCACAGCTCATGCCCTCATCTACGTTTTCCTCTCAAAATCTGCGTTTTCCTCTCAAAATCTGCTAAATGCTCAAGAGCATTTCGCAGCTCATGGCCTTCATATGCGTTTTCCTCTCTATGGTCTGCGAAATGCTCTCTATGTTCATAAACTCTAATTTTTTATGCTTTAAAGGCTTGTACATTAAGCATAAAAATTTGTACGTTCACTAATTTAACCCTTAAAACGAAAATTAATACATAAAGAGAACATCAAATTTGACACTTACCTGTTTCCATGTCGATAAATCTTGCGAAGCCATTTGACAGCGTTTCTTGTCTACGGTAACGATAAAATTTACGTTTTTTTTCCGATTTATATATTTGGGCTAATGGGCCGGTAGCCAAGGAAAACGCAGCCCTTGTAGAGGAATTCACAGCCCAACGCAGATCTTGGGAGCCCATGGGAGGAAAATGAAGCCCATGATTGCCATCTGCTAAATCGTTGGCTATTTTGAGGAATAGACCTTAATTTGTGATGTTTTGAAAGAAACACTTATGAGATTAGACTATTTTAGTCAAAAAAAATTTTATATCGAGTAAACCTGACTTAATTATGATGAATGTCAGTTGTGAACGTTCTTCCCAAGTCCCAACCGGTTCTACAACAAATATGACGAAGGTAAACTTCTTAAAGAAAATTAGTAAGGAGATAGTTGAAATAAATTCGCTCAAGTGCGAACAACGCAACTTGAAGCAAACTGAAAATTCACACGATCCTTTATTGCCCCAAAAGCTTTTCAAAGTGTCATTGTCAACCTTCTTTTTATAAACTAGTCTATGTTGATTTCTTTTTACCCAAGTTACTCAAAAGACTCGATAATATTGATCCACACCCCTTGCTTCTTCAATCCATTTGTTCCCAAATTGAAATCCCCACCCATTTTATGAATAACTTTAATAACCCCAACTCACAAAGAGTTAGGATTGGCAAAAAAATCTCCATCGTCGTTTATAAAGCAAGGCTCGATTAAAAGCAAATAGACTTTTAACTCCAAGCCTCCTCATTTTTACTCATAAAAGACATTGCCATTGAATCTCTCTCTCTATACTATATAGATCCTATTTTTTCTTAGAGAGAATTTCATTTACGTCCTTATAACAAACCTATATAATTACGTATATATCCTTATAAAATTTGAAATTATGTATATATTCTTACAAACCTTAAAAGTCACATATATACCCAAAATATTAGTTTAATAGTTTAATCTCTAAAAATTAAAAAACTATTTTAATTCTATTTTAAAAGTGGAATTTATCTGTAAAAAACTATTTTATCTATATAAAAATTAAAAAACTATTACAATTCTATTCATCACGTTGGATGACCCACTTAACAATCTTTGTTATAATGATCACTTGCAATTGGTAAACAAGAAAGTGGCGATTGGCGAAATGTGAATAAATGTTTACGAAGACTAAACTTTTTGTAGTCGAAACACATTAACATTTTGCTATGGATAAACGTATATATAGAGGTTTGACATCTGCAAATTTTGGTCACACGTTAATTTTTTTGGATATTAATTTTCATCACTTTTAAAATTCCATTTACGAAATCATTCAAAGGGTGAATTTCGTTTGTGATTTTTAGAATGATTAAAAATTTTACGTTTTAGAGATAAAGTATTATTAAATTAATCTTTTGAATATATATGTGATTTTTTAGGGTTTGTAAGGATATATACGTAATTTTAAATTTTATAAGGATATATAAGTAATTATAAAATTTGTAAGGACGTAAATGAAATTCTCCTTTCGTAAATTGACCGACCAAAAACTTGTTAAAAATTTAATAAAGCTTTGGACTCTTTCTCTTCCCCCATAAAGAGGTTCCAAGTTCTAATCCCACTCCATCCCTTTCCCCATAGGGAGTGTTAGGTTTCAATCAGGGGATGGCCACTGGCCACCTCTCTACCCCCGTAGGTGATTGACCCGGACCACGCTGCTGCCAGGTGTGCGTGGGCCCCGAGGTTGCTTCATCAGGGTCATCCAAAGGATGAGTCGGGTGGGTCCTCGGTTATCAAAAAAAAAAAAAAAAAAACTTGTCAAAAATTTAATATTTCCAATTTTTAATTAACAAGTAGTGAAATCTTTTTTTTTCTTTTCCTACACTCCAACACATTACCCTAGTCTTATATTTTTCTTTTTCAGTTTTTTGACTTAATTATTAAAATTATATATATATATATATATATATATATATATATATATATATATATATATATATATATATATATATATATATATATATATATATAATTTTAGTATTGAAACAAAATAATGATTATTAACTATTTACTTTGGTATTATAAAATTAAAAACTCTAAAGTTTACTTTATATTATTAAAATATCTTTCATATTGTCTAAAAATAAATTACATTCTTTTTATTTAAAATTGTCATTTTAACAAACATTTATTTAACATCAGTTTTTATTTTGGTATTAAAATTTTAAATATATTAAACTTAAGTTAAATTGTATAGTTTATCATTCTATAAAACTATCACCTAATAAATATATTTCTCGGTGTATATTCGACCAATTGAAATTTTTATTTGAATACTACAGTCATATTTTAGTAGTTTTACGTTTTCGAAGAAGAGTAATCTTATTTTACTGTTTTTAAAAAAGTATTAGCGGCGATATGTTGAACTCATTACCAGCAACAAGTACTGTCGGTGACACGTCATGGGACAAACATTAGCGACGACATCAATAGGTGCGACATTCCTACATTAACGGCGAAATGTATTGTCGGCGACTTTTGAGCAATAACGACGTTTTCGGCGACAAGTCAATTTTGTGATACATGTATTCACGCAAAACAAAGTAGACTACCCTTTCCTATAAAACAAGGTAGATACATCAGTTATTAAGAAGATACAGCAGTTATGAAATATAGACTCTAGTAGTCAACTTTGTGATACATGTATTCATGAAAAACAAAGTAGACTACGTTTTCCTATAAGATTTGCTAAAACTAATAGTTGTTTTGATTTAATTCATATTGATATTTGGGACGTTATCAACACCCTTCTCTCGATGGTGCATATTATTTTTCTATCTATTGTTGAGGATTACAATTATAGTTGTAGGGTCTGGGTGTATCTCATGAAAACCAAATATGAAGCATCATATCTTGACGACTTTTTACAATATGGTTGAAACTTAGTTTAGAAAACGGGTGAAATGTATCAGAACCGACAATGTGTACAAATTCAGATCTCGATACATGTTACAGTTCTACATGGATAATGGAATTTTCCTTGAAATATCTCGCCCATAACAACAAAATGGGGTGGTTGAACGAAAACACTGACATCTCCTCAAAATCACAAGGGCACTTCGGTTTCGGGCCTCTCTCCCATCGAATTCTGTGGAGAATGCGTCCTAACATCAACATATGTCATAGATAAATTACCCACACCCATATTAGAAAATAAAACCCTATGTGACATCCTACTTGGAAAAGAGCCTTCGTACAATCATTTTCAAATTTTGGTTGCTTGTCATATGCTCATAATGGCGTTGGCAAACAAGATAAGTTCCAAGAAAGAGCGAGAGCTTGCATATTTCTCGAATACCCAATAGGGCAAAAAGGATACAAGTTGTACGAGTGACTTGTTGGGGCAGCAGAGGCACCAATGAATACGACCAAGTACTTCGACAAACGTTCTCCGGCTATCAAGACCAATGGATAATACGAAAAATTGAAACTGAGAAGCACCATGATATAAAGTGGTTCACTCCACAAAGAGTCGAGCTACATCTACTGTGAGAAACGAGAGAAATCTTTCATTGATAAAAAGAGAATCTATGACTACACTCTGTTTTTTGTATCACTTAGACATATTAGAAAGCATAGATACGAGATTGTATAAATAGCCGGATGTGGAAGGCTAAACACGCAAGTCTTGGACGGGAGAGAGCAAAAGGACGACCTAGTCTTGCAGCTAGTCACTTTACAGGTGGTGAAGTGAGAACTCCATGCTCCCCATGCTGTCGCCTGACGCAAAGGACTGTTCTTTGCGTGTTTCCAAGATATTTCTGACAGCGGAGGTAACTAAACCACACAGGGTCTGACCAAGACTTTATATTGGACCGAGATTACCTAGTTGGCCTTCGATCGAGTGCTCCCTTGAATGAGACTGTGGCTGTCCGACTATGCCTCTGCAACTTCTGTCGAACTTCTATTCGTATAAGGTCCAACTATTTCTTCAAGAACTCTTTTTTCTGAACTTCGCTTTGGCCGAGGGATGGTGCTATCTCATCTTCTCCTGATGATGACATGTTCACCACTGTGACCGTAGCCTAAGCTACTACCGTTACTGTGAAAATCTGTCTGAATGACATATTGATGAAACCTTTCTCGAACATAACTCCTCGGTTCAGACTTAGTACTTGCTTTGTCACACACCTTAGTTAGGTAACAAGTCTGTCACCAGCTGACTTCTGTTGCCTATGTTCAATGCCTTCAATGTCTGCCTTTGAACCAAGAACATGACACCTGATCCGGACGAAGCAGCGGCTTCGGTCCGGCTGACCTTCATGCCTTTGGTTTCAACCTTCTACTGATCTTCTGAAGGATCACCTCCTTCTTATTCTGATCCGTCATGGTTGATCTGACTGGTGCGAAGGACTCCCACTTGACTAGAAGACTGGAATCGTCTGAGATGCACACCTTAACAATACTGGTTAGCCTCACCCCATTTCCGTTGCTTCAGACATCATGTCCTCTTCGATTGTCATGCATGGCTCTGGTTCGGATTAGGCTCCAAACTTGCTCAACATGACTTTCATTGAAAATATTTTCCTTTTGGTGAAAATTAAAAAGGGCATAAAAACCATAGATGATGACACTTTTGCTAATTCGATAAATGATGTCAAAACATTGGTCAAAAATTACAACCCATCGACACAAGAAATTGATATTATTGATCAAGGTGAGAGCTCGTAACCAGTTGAGACTCTTGAAAATAGCATCGAGAACTTAACTCCACAACCTATGAGCATGGAGCCTTTGATACAGAAGCAACAAGAAAGTATTTGACATGGAACTCATGTAAAAACGAAGCGAATATACCTATAAAAGTTTGTCATCAATTTACCACATCCACTCGATCATTCTTCGAGTTCGTCAAAGCCTCATCCTGTCTCTTTATATGTTGCATGAAAGGTTCTCAAATACTCATAGTGCCTTCCTAATTGCCATCACCAACAACAATGAGCCCAAGAGCTTTTCACAGGCAACAAAGGATCTAAAGTGGCAAGAACCTATGAAAAAGGAAATTCGAGCCTTAGAAGAAAACAGTACTTGGACCTTGACTCATCTCCCACTAGGTAAGAAAGCTATCGAGTCAAAATGGGTTTATAAAATCAACTTCAAGACGAATGGAGAAGTAGAATGATATTAAGCCATCTGGTAGCCAAAGGTTACACTAAAATTGAAGGTATTGACTTCCACGAGACCTTCGCCCCAGTAGCAAAACTTGTGACAGTTAGGTGTGCTTTAGCTATTGAAGCCAAGAAGCACTAGGAAGTTTACTAGCTTGATGTAAACAACATATTCATTCACGGTGACTCGATGAAGAGGTATATATGAAGGTACCTCAAGGGTTTATAAACACAGGAGAAAATCGTGTTTTCGAATTTCAAAAATCCATCTATGGCCTGAAACATGCTTCAATAAATTGGTACCAAAAGTTCACCAAAGCTCTTATCAATGATAATTTTCGACAATCTAAAGAAAACCATTCTAATTTTCTTTTCAAAACTGAAAAGACGCATGTTGTTGCCCTCATCTATATCGATGATGTTTTGGTCATGGCCAACGATGCTTACAAAATTGAAGAAGTCAAAACAAAATTACAAAACCTGTTTAACATTAAAACTTTGGGCCTACTCAAATACTTTCTAGGAATAGAAGTTGCAAGATCCCCAAAATGTTTTGTTATCAGCTGAAGAAAGTACAGTCTGGATATTCTTGAAGATTGTCATATCCAAGATTGTTGTCCCAGTGCGTTCCCCATGGAGCAAAATATTCGTTTAGAAAAAAGGATACCGGTCTAGAAGTTGACGAGGCAAAGTATAGATGCTTGGTAGGACGTCATCTTTATATCACCGTTACTCGTCTATACATAGCTTTCAGTGTTAATCAGTTTAGTCAATTCATAAATAAGCCTCGACAATCTCACATAGATGCTACGTATAGATTTCTTCACTACTTGAAGGCTGCTCTAGGTCAGGGTTTGTGTTTACATGATGGAGGAAATTTAGTCCTTGAAGCTTACTGCAATGCGATTTGCTTAAGTTGTCAATCAATCGGAAGGTCTTGCACTAGTTATTTTATAAGTATCGGTGGGTCTCCTATTTCCTGGAGAGCGAAAAAGCAAAGTGTTATTGTTAGTTCCTCTGCTGAAGCAGAATATAAAGCCATGGCTAGCACCATTTGCATAGTGTTATGGCTTCGTTGGCTTCATTGTGATTCATATGTTACATAAGAAGAAGCTACTCCATTGATGTGTGACAATGAGGATACAAAATATGTTAAAATTGATTGTTATTTTGTTCATAGCATACAAAATATGTTGAAATTGATTGTTATTTTGTTCGAGAATGTTTGACTGGTGAAGAAATACATACTTTTGCTATCAAGTTTGAAGATCAACCATCACACATGTTTACAAAAGCTTTGAGAGTGAATCAATGCTAGTATTTACGCAATGAGTTGGGTGTTTGTGTCCTTCAAAGTCCAACTTGAGAGGGAGTGTTGAGTTCCAATTTCCATTATGGAATATAATATCTCTATCCTATTTTGAATTATTTTCTTTCCTTTGTTATCTTTCCAGAGTTTATCCTTTAATTTAGTATAAATATTGGATGTATTGACTCTTTTAAATTAATGAAAACGATCAAATTTTTCCAGTGTTCCAGTATGTCATCAAATTTATATTTTTGTTAAAACAAGCTTTTGAAAATGTTAGTAATGGTGAGTGTTCGTGACAATATGTTTTTACAAAATAAAGATTAGTGAAAAACTTATGTATAAAAGT
Organism: Cichorium intybus; assembly: GCA_023525715.1. Taxonomy (NCBI): domain Eukaryota; kingdom Viridiplantae; phylum Streptophyta; class Magnoliopsida; order Asterales; family Asteraceae; genus Cichorium; species Cichorium intybus. Next base: position 1,413,621 of record CM042015.1, on the reverse strand, counting down.
AACAACTCTTTGAAAGGTTAACCATTAGAGATGCCCATACCATGAAAACCTTTGTTCTATTTTGATCTTTATTTCTATTATGTTTGGATTGCTTCACATTTGTATGTCAATGTCCATTTTCGAGGGCTATACTCTTTTTTTTTGTCTTAAGGATAAAGAATGTTTGAATTTGGGGGGGTATCTATTCGGTTGCATTTCATGCATATTTTTATAATATTTTCTATAGTATTTTTCATCAATGCATCCTTGTAGATGTCAAGAATTTCTAAAATAGCAACCTACTTTATCCTGGATGCCCATGCCAAATTTAATCTTAAGTTGCATATGTATGTATCTATTATTTTCGAATTTTGGAGTTTTTGAACAACTATTACGGGCTATCTTATTTTATTGCGCTTTGAGGCACACTTGTATGATTTTTCTTAATGTGGATACCAATTAGATTGCATAAGAACATCATATTTTCACATTTGTAAGTCGGTTTCCATTTTGTTTTATCACATTATTTCACTTGTAATTGTGATTTAGCCATTATGTGTGACTAAATCACTCATTACTCAACATTCAGGTTTCAAGAGAAGGTTTGGTTGATTTTTGAGTAATTTGATGATATGTATGATAAGTTTTCAAATTTCTTTTGTTGTATGTGTTTTGTTGGTATTAAATTGTTGTCAATATGCTTTTAATTTGGCTAATTTACCGTTATTTTGGTGATCTGTCGGTCATTGATTTTTAAAACAATGATCTATTTCATAGAGTCAATTACAAGTAGCAAGTATTAAGATTGATTTTGTAAAACATATCATTATCATTATAAACATTTACATCATGATCGTAAACCCTCTGAACGTGCGTGAAAGCTAATCATTATCAGCATACCGAATAGGAAAATTCGGTAGAATTACCTATCGACTTGAAATTGAAAATAAAATGTAAAAACCTTAGGATGCGTTTAGTTGCGGAAAACTGTTCTGTTTTCTGGAAAATTTTTCCAAGAAAAATGCGAATTTGGAAAACGCGTTTAGTTCGTCAATTTTTCCAAAGTTTTCCAAGAAAATTAAAAATTTTCATTTTCCAAAATTACAAAGAATTAGGAAAATTTTGGAAAACCCAAAATTATTGTTTTCTAAATTTTTCTATTTCCAAATTTTTTCTAGAACTACAAAAACAAACACACACTCATTCTCACCCACACCCCACAATTACACATATACCCACCCTACCTTCTACCCACCCACCCCTACCCACACACCACCCCCACTCCACCCACCCACCCCACCCACCCCACCTTACACCTACCCCCACCCACCCACCCACCCACCCACCTTACACCAACCCCCACCCACCTTACACTTACCCCCACCCTACCCACCCACCTTACACCTACCCATACCCCTACCCCGCCCCACCCACCCCCACCCTACCTAAACCCCTACCCACCACCACCTCACTCCACCACCACCTCCACCTACCCCCACCCCACCCCACCTCCACCTACCCCCACCCCCACCCACCTCCACTCTAGCCCTACCCCACCTCACCCACCCTACCCACCCACCCACCCCTACCCCCACTCCACCCCACCCACCCCCACTCCACCCACCCTATCCCACTCCACCCCCACCTCCATATACTCGCACCCCACCCCACCACCTACCCCACCCACCCCTACCCAGTACCCACCCCCACCCACCTTTCATCCCATCCCCCCACCCCCACCCACCTCACTCCAACCCCATTCCACCCACCACCCCTACCCCACCTCACCCACCCCCACCCACCCACCCCACCCCCCATTCCACCCACCACCCACCACCCACCGCCCACCACCCATCCACCCTACCCCATCCCACCCCACCCCACCCTATCCATCCTACACCTCCTACCTGTAAATTAAAAAAAAAAGAATTTGGTGGGTAGGTTGGGTAGGGTGAGGTGGGTGCTGGTGGGTGGGGTAGAGCGGGAGTGGTTGGTAAAAAAAATTAATTTTTTTTTTGTTGGGGTGGGGATGGGGGAAGGGGTTGGGGCGGGGTCGGTGCTGGTGGGGTGGAGTGGAGCGGGAGTAGGTGGTAAAAGATATTAATTTTTTTTTGGTGGGGTGGGGGGTAGGGTAGGGTGGGTAGGGTGGGTTGATAAGAAGTATGTGTGTTATTTGAAATGAAAAAAATTAGAAAATAAAATTGATACAAAATAGATATCTGAACACGTTTTCTATTTTTCTAAAATAGAAAATGAAAACCGAATCGGTTTTATCTAAACGCGTTTTCTAAATTTTCAATAGAAAACTAAAAATGAAAACTCATTTCATTTTCTGAAAATGAAAAATGGAAAACGGAAAACATTTTTCCGCAACTAAACGCAACCTTACCTTCTCTTTTCCAACTCTCGAATCCCCTCTCCATCTTGCCTAGGAAAATATGAAAAAAACACCATTACTTATAGCATAGACACCCGTTGATTTTGGTTTTAGATCTGTGATTTGACCTTTCACGTCATATATATCTCACAATATTATTAGCTCGTGATAACAATTTTTTTAGCATCACACTTTTTTAAATGGTTTAGTCTCATTGGGTCTTCATTTTGGGCTTCATTAGTTTTCGGTTTATTCCTTGTCTATTCCAATGAACGGACTTCAAGACGTATTCATATAATTTAATTCAATTTATTTTGAATCGTTATTAATTAACATATCACAATTTGACCTGAAGATCCAACATATTACATATGTACAACAACCAACCACTGTACACAATACATAACAAGACCAATTCGTGGCGATCGCAAAGACACAAATCCAGCCACCAAAACAGTATTATTATTATCCTTATTATAACCTAACAAAACTTAAACTAAAAAGTCAAGATACGAAGGCAGTCGGGCCATTTTTTTGGCGGCCACATCTCGCCTGACCGAACCCCATTTTAGGGCAGCCCGAATCTTGCACCACCGTGCCCGTGGTGATCCGTTTCTTGAAAAACATATTCCAATATCTATACTTCGGTTATTTGGATCAATGTACAGTTCATCTTCTTGCCATAGGGACTGAAAATTAAAATCATCACCGTATTCTCCATTGATGAATTCTTTGGTTTTGAAACTGTTCCTTAAATTTGGAGAAAAGTATTCCATGGAACAAGAATCATGTCCCACATTAACTTCCTCTTCACTACTAGTGCTACCAACCATCCCATTCATGTGCATTTCAAGTTCATCTGTTATAAAACATAAAACGGTTCATTCAGTCCAAAAAAACAGAATTTGTGTATACAATACTTACTCCAAACACACACAATTTATCCATTTAGAACTTAACAGGAAAAAAAGAAAAAACCCCTATTTAATTTTTCTTGTTGATAAATGATGTTTAAAATATTTAAGAAAAAGACAGCACACTTTATCCAATAGATAAAAGAAAGAAACATTTACTCATACTTCCATGGTTTTTTTTTTTTAAAAAAAAAAAAAACATAAATTTTAATTTTGGGTCATCCAAGAAATAGGTGCCCCCTTTAAGCAAAACTTCTACCAAATTTACATACTTGCCTTTTAACAAATATCATTGATTTTGGTTCTTAATGTTTCATTTACTCATGTGCATTAAAAAAAAACTTGAAAGACGATATATACCTTGGTGCATAACAGGAATCTCAAGACAGGGTAGACCCAAGCTTTCACTTTTAAGGGGGTAATTGTGTAAATTTGCCATCGGCACCAGCCCTCCAAAAACGGATAGATCATTCATCGGTACCATCCCATTCAAGTTTCTATAAACTTCCTGCTTTAAAGATTTCACCACAGGCTGCAAACCATACAAGTAAAAACATTAGTTTTTTTTTTATCTATTTTGCCCCTAAGGTATAGCACAGTTTGTTTGAAGAATAACCCTTTTGAAGAAACAATACACAAACAAATGAAAGTAGGATGCTATATATAATATGCAAATAAATGTGTACCATTTGAAATATGGAAAGTTTATCGAGCGGGAGATAATTTTGGCCATCAAAAGTTGCACCAACAACCTCCAAAATAGAATCAACCAAAAGCCCGATTCCATGTGCACCACATTTATACATATACAATTTTTCATCTAAAACACAAGCTTTAGCATGCTTGATTATTGTCTCCCATGTCTTGTTAGAAGATCCACCAAGTAACTACAATATACATGAGAAAAAGATGAGTAAATAAGAATTCAGAAGCCCATATTTAGACCTATTATAAAGCACTAACTATTCATTATTATCTTACCTTACGTAGCAACAAATGGTTGGTAGTATACATTTGCAGGAAGTCCTTCACAGTGCATATGCGGTTTGATGTCAATCTTTTATGAAAAACTCCATCTTTTGCAATCTTTTCTAACCTCCAAATTTCATCATTCAAACATGGCGGGTGGTGCTTTTTGTATGCTGAAATCAAGAAAAACAACCGTTAGTCATATATCCTATCAATAAGGGGTTTCTTTTTCACTTGATGCAGAAATAACAACTTTATAGAGAAAATATTTTATCCAGACATTACTAAAAGGAAAAAAACAATGAAAAAGGGCCTTACACTCTCCACGGTGATCTTTAATTATGAACGCCTGACTTCTTGCTTCTCTAACTCTCACTCTTCCAGAAGCATCTTTGGCACGTGCACCAATCATGAACTTTCTACTTCTTCTCCAACTTGAATTATCAGTAAAACACAATTCACCAACATCTGCAACTCCATTGTCAAGGCTCACTACCAAATTACCAGTTATCAATGGCCTTCTTCCATCTCTTGCGCATATAATTTTGGCATCAAAATCTTTCTCAGACCAGTCTTGTTCATCATCAACACAGAAATCACCATCAAGAGGAACGATTTCTATCTTCATTGATGATAAGGGTCCAGACGATACAATTTTATTGGAGTTGACGTCAAACAATACTAATTTGACAGCTGTATTGTCTTCAGATTCTATTCTGGTTCCGGTGAAGAATGTGTTTGGCAGATTCCCTAGAAAACGCAGTTGCAATGACGTCTTTCTAGATTGTTCAATTGCTTCGAGAGGAGAACTGTGGAACAAAATTATCAGAATCGTTCAGATTTTGACTACAAATGAGAGGTATAGATAAAATGCTGAGTTAATGATTTGGATATCTAACCTTTGTAATGAAGAAAAGAAGCTTTGACATGAACGTTGAACTTCATCTCGCACACATCTTCGAATTATTGGTTCCAATGCCAAGGCTAACTCTTCTGATGAAAGTCCGCATATCAGATTTTGAGTAAGGCTGCAAAGAAATCGAATATCCACATTGATATGACTTGCAAATAGTGTAAAAATCTAGAGAATCATAACAATTGTATCATTAATTACTCACTTTGAAGATGTAATCCTTCGTTTGGCTTCGTGATTAGCAACAGTAAAGCCCTCTTCTTCCCCCACACCAGAAGGTCGCTTGAGTACCATCAAACACCGAATAACTAACTCAAAATTATACAATTTTAGGATCAAAATCACAACGGGATAACTATTAACGACCAATGCACTAGCTTATATATAGATGTATCTATGTATATAGTTGAGGAAACTACTTTGAAGCTTCGAATTGAATCAATACTATATAAAAATCGGCAACTACAACGGAAGAACTACGTGTACATGAGTGTGTGAGGTGGTGTGGGCTTGTTGTGTCTAATTGGGTTAATTAACTGACTAGTTTAGTATATTCCTAGTTTTAAAAGCATCGGACCCATCGCCACTGTATTTTTTCAATTCAAAATATAGCTTGAAGGCTACTCTTTACACAATAAGACATTAACCATATTCTAATCAATTTATATACAATTCCACGGTTAAACTAGCAAACCGCGTAGATGTTGAAAGGTGCTTTCAAACCACTTCCGGTACGGACTAGAAACGTGTAACCAATCTTTTAAAACTCGGGTTTTTAGTTGACCCGGTGTGGGGATCGGGTCACGGGTCAACCGGTCTAATCTGTTCAACCGCTGGTCAACCCGGTTTTTACAATTTCCATATATATTATATTTTTCAGCATAATTATATATTTATAAAACATAAACAATGTATTTTCATCTTTTTCATACCAAAAAAATACATTTTGTCAAGTTTCTATAAGAAAAATTTACTAAATTTGATGAACTAATGGTGGACTAATCTTAAAAATTTGAATCTTGGACTATTTAACAATGTTTTTAAGTCAAATTCTAATTTTTTGTTCCAACCGTCGGATCAACCCGGTTCCGGGTCATCGGTCCAACCGGTTTTTTGAGAAAACCAGTCGGTTCAATCCGAGTTGGAAATTAGCAAAAACTCGGTCATAATTGAGCCACTCCATTCACCAGTTCACAGTCCAACCGATTCAACCGGCCGGGTCAACCCGGGTTTTAAAACATTGCGTGTAACCGTTTCTTGTATACTTTTCACTATAATATTGTATTTATTATAATATAACTAGGTGGGTATCACACGATGCCTCAACCGTAAATAGTTCGTTTCTATTAATGATTTTCGCATGACTGTCTGTTTTTTTCGATTGACTATTTTTGGTTAAAAGGAAATACTTCTTAGTTTTTGATTAAAAATAAAAGTATGTTGTTGTTTGAATTAAAATAACAGTGCGTTGTAGGTTTTTTTATAAAATAAAAGCGCATTGGTGTTGTTTTGGTTTTTGGTTAAAATATTAAAAGTACGTTGGTATTATAGATTAATTATAAACTTATATTGTTTTTTTATAAAAATAAAAGTACGTTGTTTGGAAAAAAAGAATAGTATGTGTGTGCAAGATAGATTGACACAGATCGGATAAAAAATCACTCCAACCAGTTTTTATTTCATTTAGTTTGTACAATTTAACTCTTGCAATATTTGATGACATGTTACACACTAGTTCTATATTTAGATACTAAATTTAATTATTTTTTGATTAGTTAATCTATATACATAAATTTATAAGTTAAAATTGAATATATTTTGTAAATATTTATATTATTAAAAAGTAATTGTAAAATCTTTTATAATAAGCAATCATATAATATGTTATTTATTATTTATTTATTTAATGTTAACATTGCAATCATATAATATGTTATTTATTTATTTAATGTTAACTATTGATGATAGTTTGTGACAATAGGCTTTTATTAAGTAATTATCATTGAAAAGCTTATGTACAAAAGTAATAACTCTTTAAAATGTTAACAACTAGAGGTAACTTTACTATGAAAATCTTTGTTTTGATTTTTTATTGCATTATGTTTGGATGCTTCACATTTGCATGTAGATCGAGTATTTGGAATATTAAAATAATAGCATTTATGCCGCTTTTCATCTCTGGGGGCTATACTTTTTTCCTCTTAAGAATAAGTAAATGTTTAAACTTGGGGATATCTGTTAGGTTGCATTTCATACATATTTTTATCACGTTTTCGATTGTGTTTTGCATCATTCTACGAATATAATCGTAACGTATTCCAACATTCCATGATACAAAGTTGTACTTATATATTTGTAACACGCTTCACTCCGGCTGCAATGGCTTGATTTAGGTTGCAGGAAGTGAAAATGGTTTTAGAAGCTGAGATGGAAAGGTGATTAATTTGGAATGATGACAAAAGGCTTAATTGGTTGTTTAGATAAAGAAAGAAAGGTACCGGAAAGAAGAAGAAAGTAACTTGAATGTAAAGACTGATGTGTGTGTGTCTACACATAATTTACAAAGGACTTACGTGTCCATGTTGCTTGTCCATGTAGAATCAATGTGTCCTTGTAGATGGCCAGATCCCTAAGCAGCCTATTTTATCCTGCACACCCATGCCAAATTTAGCCTTATACACCCTTAAGTTGTACAGGTATGAGCGTAGTTATTATTTTTGAATTTTAGGGTTTTTGAGCAACTACTGCTAGCTATCTTATTTTATTGGGTTTTGAGACACACTTGCGCGGGTTCCCTTAGTGGATACACGATTTTATAACAACATCAAATTTTCGTATTTTTAAGTCGGTTTTCATTATGTATTATCACATTGTTTCGCTTATAATTGTAATCTAGCCGTTATGTGTGGCTAAATCACTAATTACATTTTGTGTCATATATTGTTTAGATATGAAGACTAATGTTAGAACTTTGATAGCCAATTTATTTGTGTGGGTCTTGTCACATAGGAAGTGGAAGGAAACATTATTTACTTCATAAGCCACCTCCTTTTAAACCATTTAAATAGACCAAAGTTTGTATTATGGGTTGGACTTGGATTGTGGTCATGGGTTACCCAAAAATGGTGAAAGATGGGTTGGACTAATTTCGAATTTCTTTCTTTTTAATCCAATTTACGAATATGTAATTAATTTTTTTAATAATTTATTTTCGTGACAGTTATGATTGGCGGTTTTTGGAAGTTGCAACTGTCATATATATCCCTTTAATGCCATTTTTCTAGAGATACATAGAAATTCCCTCAAAAATTCGTTCTTCCACATATTCTTCATGGGGACTTAGTTTTAATTCGTCAGATTCTATATACAATCTTGAATAGATTGTTGTATCATTTTGACAGATCCATACCCTGGAAATTTTTGTCTTAGGATACTGCATAGCATGCCTCAATCTGTATATTTTCTGTTTTCAAATCAACATTCAAGTACGTTTTATTGTAATTTGTCTATGTTAATGTAAATTTACATTCGTTGTTTTTGTTTATATATGTGAATTTGATTTGTTTGTAACTACTACTAATCAATCATTTGACCTCATTTTCATGACGAGGACCATGTATGGGCACTTGCTCTAGAAAGAGTGGGCAGATGTGAAGGGGGAGTTGTTTCTTGCAGGGTCTAGGGGCAGCACCGCAGAAGAAGCACATTCAGATGAGGTATCATTTTATCAGAGAGTTGATCAATGATGAGACTTGGAACTTGGAAAATATAATTGGTTTAAATAATCCAATAGACATGTCCACCAGGGTTATAACCACTAAGAGGTTGAAGTTCCACATAGCTTTAACCGGTCTTCCAGAATTTTGAAGTGAAGACGTGGCACAGAACGAGAGATAATGATGAATGAAGTTGCACAGAGATGGATGGCAAAAGTTCAAGTCGATTGCGGCTCCAAGTAGGAGATAGTTGGGATGCAGAGTCTTATCAAACTTTTGACCTCATTGTCATTATGCAGACCAATCATGGGGTGTCGAGTTGGGAAAACTACGGTGGCGTAGTGCACCATAGTTTTAGAGATCAAGAGAACTTGAGGTGTCGAGAAAAATATATGTCGTGCCAAGTCCCAGAATCTACGATGACGAGAAAGACTGCAGATTAGTGGAGGACCAAAGTTGCGGTGTCAAGGCAGAAAGATTTGTGGTGCCAGGTTGTTCACACCAGCATATCTACCGTGTCGTGTAACCCTAGCTGCATTTGGCAGATTCGCATGGGCCTAGCTCGATTAGCAATTAGGGTATCTCATATTTATATATAGGACTCTTTTTGTATTCCTTAGTGTTGAAGTGTGCAAAATAAAATATATAGGCTAGATACCAGGAGATTAACAACTGTAGTTACAGGTTTTGCCGAGTTAATAAAATCCTGTCTCTCGTTCATCCGTGGACATAGCCGATTACCCTGATCGGTGAAACACGTTAATTTTCTTCGTTTTTATTTTACTGTGTTTTTGCGGAATCTGTGTTTATCGATTTGTTCAATTCTTGATTGTTGTGTGATTCCATCACCAACATATATATCTCAGATTTCTACCTCACAACAACCTTTTGTAGCATCACATTTTCTTTAAATGGTCTAGTCTCATGGGTCTAAGAATCTATGAAATAGTGAGAATTCTTGATCTCTCGAGATATTAGGTTTTCAATTTTGGCTCCGTTTTTCAATTCGTTGCATGCGCATTCCAATGAACAGACTTCAAGTCGTATTCATATAATTTAATTGAATTTCTTTTGAATCTTTTATTAATAAAAACGTATCACAACTTCGAGGTGAAGATCCAACATATGTACAACAACCAACCATTATACACAATACATAAGATCAATTAGTGGCGATCGCAAAGACACAGATCCAGCCACCAAAACACCATTACTTTTATCCTTATTACAACCTAACAAAACTTACACTAAAAAATCAAGATATGAAGGCAGCCGTGCCATTTTTTTGGCGGCCACACCTCGCCTGACCGAACCCCATTTTAGGGCAGCCCGAATCTTGCACCACCTTGCCCGTGGTGATCCATTTCTTGAAAAACAGATTCCAATATCTATACTTCGATTATTTGGATCGATGTAGAGTTCATCTCCTTGCCATAGGGACTGAAAATTAAAATCATCACCATATCCTCCATTGATGAATTCTTTGGTTTTGAAACTGTTCCTTAAATTTGGAGAAAAGTATTCCATAGAACAAGAATCATGTCCCATATTAACTTCCTCTTCACTACTAGTGCTACCAATCATCCCATTCATTTGCATTTCAAGTTCATCTGTTACAAAACGGTTCATTCAGTCCAAAAAAGAAACAGAATTTGTGTGTATACAATGCTTACTAAAAAAACACAACTTATCCATTCAGAATTTAACATGAAAAAAAAGAAAAGAAAGAACCGCCTATTTAATTTCTTTTTCTTGTTGATAAATGATGTTTAAAAAATATTTAAGAAAATGACGACACATAATAAAAGAAAGAAACAGGTATTCATACTTCCTTGGTTTTTTAAAAAAGGCAACATTTTTAGTTTTGGGTTATACAAGAAATAGGTGTCCCCCTTTAAGCAAAAACTTTTACCAAATTTACATACTTGCTCTTTAACAAATATCATTATTTTGGTTCTTAATGTTTCATTTACTCATATGGAATAAAAAAAACCTTGAAAGACGATATGTACCTTGGTGCATAACAGGAATCTCAAGACACGGTAGACCCAGACTTTCACTTTTCATGGGGTAATTGTGTAAATTCGCCATCGGCACCAGGCCTCCAAAAATGGATAGATCATCCATCGGTACCATCCCATTCAAGTTTCTATAAACTTCCTTCTTTAAAGATTCCACCATAGGCTGCAAACCATACAAGAAAAAACATCTGTTATTTATTATTATTATTATTATTTATTTTGCCCCTAGGGCATAACAGGTTTTGGAAGAATAACTATTTTGCAAAAAACAAACATAAATTAATGGAAGTAGGATGCTGTATATAATATGCAAATAAATACGTACGATTTGATAGACAGGGAGTTTATCGAGTGGGAGATAATTTTGGCCATCAAAAGTTGCACCAACAACCTCCAAAATAGAATCAACCAAAAGCCCGATTCCATGTGCACCACATTTATACATATACAATTTTTCATCTAAAACACAAGCTTTAGCATGCTTGATTATTGTATCCCATGTCTTGTTAGAAGATCCACCAAGTAACTACATGATAAAAAAAATGAGTAAATAAGCATTGAGAAGCCCATATTATAAAGGTTCAAATGCAAAAATAGCAACCTACTTTCATTGATTTGTTTATTATATGTAAACTTTCAATTATTGTCTTACCTTGCGTAGTAAGGACTGGTTGGTAGAATACATCTGAAGAAAGTCCTTCACGGTGCATATTCGGTTTGATGCCAATCTTTTATGAAAAACTCCATCTTTTGCAATCTTTTCTAACCTCCAAATTTCATCATTCAAACATGGCGGGTGGTGTTTTTTGTATGCTGAAATCAAGAAAAACAACCGTTAGTCATATATGCTACAAATAAGGTGGTTCTTTTTGACTTAATGCAGAAATAACGACTTAATAGAGAAAGAACTTTATCCGGATAGTACTTCATGGAAAAAAAAAAAAAAAAAAAAAGGAACTTACATTCTCCACGGTGATCTTTAACCATGAACGCCTGACTTCTTGCTTCTCTAACTCTCACTCTTCCAGAAGCATCTTTGGCACGTGCACCAATCATGAACTTTCTACTTCTTCTCCAACTCGAATTATCAGTAAAACACAGTTCACCAACATCAGCGACTCCATTTTCTAGACTCACGACCAAACTCCCAGTTATCAATGGCCTTCTTCCATCTCTTGCACATATAATTTTAGCATCAAAATCTTTCTCAGACCAGTCTTGTTCATCATCAACACAGAAATCACCATCAAGAGGAACGATTTCTATCTTCAATGATGATAAGGGTCCAGACGATACAATTTTATTGGAGTTGACGTCAAACAATACTAATTTGACAGCTGTATTGTCTTCAGATTCTATCCTGGTTCCAGTGAAGAATGTGTTTGGCAGATTCCCTAAAAAACGCAGTTGCAATGATGTCTTTCTAGATGGTTCAATTGCTTCGAGAGGAGATCTGTGGAACAAAATTATCAGAATCGTTACAGATTTTGACTACAAATAAGAGGTATAGATAAATGCTAAGTTAATAAATTGGAGATCTAACCTTTGTAATGAAGAAAAGAAGCTTTGACATGAACGTTGAACTTCTTCTCTCACACATCTCCGAATTATTGGTTCCAATGCCAAGGCTAACTCTTCCGTTGAAAGTCCACATATCAAATTTTGATTAAGGCTGCAAAGAAATCGAATATCCACATTGAGATGACTTTAAAATAGTGTAAAACTCTAGAGAATCATAACGATTGTATCATTAATTACTCACTTTGAAGATGTAATCCTTCGCTTGGCTTCGTGATTAGCAACAGTGAAGCCCTCTTCTCCCCACGCACCAGAAGGTCGCTTGAGTACCATTAAACACTCAATAAGTGAAACAGTTTTAGGATCAAAATCACAACGAGATAACTATCAACGGCCCAATCAACTAGCTAATATATAGATGAATCTATGTTTATAGTTCAGGAAACTACTTTGAAGCTTCCAACTGAATCAATATTATATACAAAAATCGATAACAACTACGTGTACATGAGTGTGTGTGGGATGGTGTGGGCTTGATGTATCTAATTAACTAACTAGTTTAGTATATTCCTAGTTTTTAAAGGATCGATGATCGAGAGATCGTTTGAATCATATTCTATACACAATAACACATTAACCAGATTCTCATCATTTTATATGCAAATGTACAGATTAAACTAGCAAACCGCGTAAATAGTGAAAGGTACCTTCCAAACTACTTCCTGTACGAACTACAAGACGTGTAACGGTTTTCTGTTTACTTTTCAGTATCATATTGTATTATAATATGGATTTAAGGATATGTTTTGAAATATATATATATATATATATATATATATATATATATATATATATATATATATCGCAATCGGGACTCGAACACTGGTATTGAAAGGTAAAAGGGAGTAATGGTGGTAGAAGGAGAATGTGTGTGCAGAGTAGAGTAGATTGATGGAGATCGGAGAATTTCCATGAAGGTTCATGGAAGCTTCGGAGACGCGTAAAGACTTTGAAGTTTCGCCCAAAAAGTCGTCGCTCGTCCGTTAGGAGTGTGAAAGAAGAGATTTGGGTTTCATTACGATATTGGAGGGCATCAATTATGGGGAATTTTGTAATTAGAAACCAAGTTTTATAATTTGTATGTTATTTTAAAACACTGTTTTAGTTATTTTTTTTTTGTAAATTCATATAAGAAATTTTTAGTTTTGTTTTTTTGTTGACTTACACATTTTATTCGTTAAACCAGCTTCTAAAAAAGTTCTTTTTATAATTACTTTTTTTATATTTTAAGTCATTTTGTGTTTCTTCCTTTTATAAAGTCATGCAAGAATACATATATTTATCTAGAACGGTGGCAATAAATTGGAAAAGGAAACTAATAATATGATAAAGGGATATTTAAAAAGTGGAGCATAGAAATTGTTCAAAATTGTTGGCAAATATATCTTTGTAAATATTTAATTAAGTGGAGTAAAAACTCTTAGTTAATATAAGTATTTACGGCAAAATGACACTGTAGCCCTACAAACTATTAGCTTCTGGTTTAAAAGGTCCCTCAAGTATTTTTCTTGCTTTCTAAGGGCATGAACTTTGGTATTACCGGCTTATAAGGGACCATGACTTATTAAAGCCAGTGACAACTGCCATGTCATTGCTTACATGGCATTAAAACCCATCATCATTCACTTCCCATTTCCCGATTCCACCCCAAAATTGACTTCGTCTATGTCAAAAAGTTCACACTAACGAAATTGTATTGATCAACGTGAAAATTACATAGAATCTCCTAACACAGGTGACGATCACAACAGACGAAGCCATCATATCTATCATCAATACAATTTCGCCCGGTATATCCCGTCAGAGCTTCTTTCAGCCCCTTCGGATGTAGCAATCGACATTTCTGCAAGCGAAATGAAAGATTTTTTTATCCAAATTGATATGACTCGCGACTTCCTCGAGAAAATCCTCGACAAGTTCCGCTACAATTTGGAGCCCTAATCCATATCGATCTCGTCTTCCCCGGTGAAATTATTATAAAAATGCTTCAAGATTCTTCGAACACATTCCGTATCGTACTTTTCTTCTTTGGAATAATACCCTTGAGATGGAATCAGCAAATCATTGACCGTCGCTAAATCTAACTGTTTCCTGATTCTGAGCTCGAATCCGTCTCGACAACTTACATTAGCTTCTAAAACCGTCGCGTATTGAAGCATTTCAGAAAGTAAGTAACACGAGACGACCCCGCGATCGTGGGGGAAAAGTTTTTCGGTTGCTTCGATCGTGTTTCGTTTCGAGCTTGAACAAACACCTTCGGAAGAAGAAGAAGATGAAGACAATTCTTGATTGGTTTCTTTCGGGTTGAAAAACACCCATTTTTCGCGTACTGGTAAAGATTTGATGCGATGTAGTTTGAACCCATTTTGTATTGAATCATCCCACGAATTATGTGCTCGTAAAATTGAAGACGAAGTGTGGTCAAACTCAAATATTGTTGACTATCGAGAACAAAAAGATGTCTCCTGGCATTTGGTTTGTAAACATCGCCATTAAACCCATCATCATCTTCTCCGTCATCAGAGAGAATTGGATTCTTGATTGGTTTGATTAGTTCACCAAGATGATTCGATTTCAACTTAGAGATCTGGATATTGATGTTAGCAGAAAAAATCTCGCTGCAAGCGTCACCTCCAGATTATCTCGACTTGGCGACAAGAAGCTGCGTGAGACATTAGGGCTATAACGAAAAGGAGGTAAACGAACCGAAGATACAAACCAGAGACAAGTTAAAACATGTTGGTCAGATACCGAAAGTTTGAGGCCTACTTTCATGCACCTCTAAGTGGAATGGATGACTAATTAGATTTACGAACTTATTATTGTTTATAATATATAATGCTATTATTATTTTAAAATATTCTTTAGTTTTAGTAATTTTGGCCCAACTTTCAATTTTTAATAAATTTGTTCCAAACTTTTTTATTTATTTATAAATTTCCCTAAACTTCTATTACAACTATGCTTATTTATGATTTTTAAAACTTAGTTTTCTAACCACCAACCTGATGCCCTATTGGTTAAAGCACTAGACTACATCTCCTCCATATCTTCCATATAGGAAGGTCTAGTGTTCAAATCACACTCCTTTTTCCCCGTAGGAAGTGTTGTGGATTTCAATCAGGAGATGACCACCAGCCTCCTCTCTGTCCTTATATACGTTTAAATGGGACCACGTGTGCTGCCATGTGTACGTAGGCCTAGATGTTGCTCCATCAGGGTCATTCGTTACAAAAAAGACTTAGTTTTCTTAGAAATATATATTTTTTAAAACTTATTTTACATTTTTTTAATTAAACTTTTTTTAATTCATTTTTAAAAAAAATTAGCTTTTTTTTACAAAATTAACTTTTTATAACTTTTTTACATCTTCGTTTTACGTAGTTTTTAATGATTTTTTTTGTTTTTACATATTTCTTTTTAGGGTAAATTGCAAAAAAAAAAAAGTCACTAAGTTTACACAAAATCTTGATTTTGACACTGTGTTTATTTTTTTGGCAATTAAGTCACTAAGTTTTTCAATTTGTTGTAGTTTTAACCATTTGATGTGACATGGCGACGTGTCAGTCTTTAGTAATGTGACACTGACATGAACATAGTTTCTTTGAAAAGTAAGATTTAAAACAACAATTATAAAGGATTGATTATTTTATTTAGTTTTTTAAAGATACAAATACGATATTTTGAAAGTAAATTGATATACGGTGATTGTATATATTATATACTGATAATTATAGAAAAAAAATTCAAAGCATGTTTTTAAAAACTGATTTGAAAGTAAGATGATAAACGGTTATTGTATATACTATCTACTGATAATTATATTAAAATTGTAAAATATATATTTAGTAGAAAGGGTAATTATAATTAATATATTGGAGAATTTGTTAATTGGGTCATTATTTATCTTAATAGTCAAATACGTAAAAATAAAAATAAATTAGCTAAAATAGAACATATCATCATGCACCGTCAGTATTACGTCATCAAATACTGACACATCATTATACCACGTAAGTTGGCAACCAGGATGATTGGCCAACTGATCAAAATTGCAAAAATTTGAATGAAAAACTTAATGACTTAATTGCAAAAAAAATGCAGTGTCAAAATCAAATTTTTATGTAAACATAGAGAATTTTTTTTTCAATTTGTCCTTCTTTTTATGTATAACTTTTTCAATATTTTTTTGTTTTTACAAAATAGAAGTACATTGTTATATATAATTAAAGCAAATTCTACTATAATTTATGTTTTGCCTATGATAGATGTATATAAATTTTCTACAACGAAACATAAGTGTGTGCTACCCTAGTTTCAACACAAGATATAATAATCAAGTTATATTACATTATATTAGGCTAACGAGAGTACCCATCACATGATCACATGTGATGGACGCCACATCAGCACCACCTCACCATCACACATCATCACATTCCCATCACACCACACTAAAAATACCCATCACATCACATCATTTTTTCTAAATAAAAATAATTCAATAATAATAAAAATGGTAGGTTGTTATTGGTTGGTTATATATGTGAAGGGTAAATTAAGAAAAAAAAATAAAAAAATCTCATCGGCCGTGGTCAATGGTGAAGGCCATCACATTCCATCATGAAATAAACCATCACGGTGCACACGGGGCGGTGTGCACGACCGTGATGGGGTGCTGACTAAGCATCACGGCCTCACCGTGATGAGTATTCCGCTTGGTCTTATAGTAATTTTTGTAATTATAGTAATATATTAATTATTTGTAAATTAAAAACACATGAACTTGTTGAGCAAGTTTAACCTAACTTATTTAGATTCGTTATCCTACAAATTTAAATTGCCTTTTGCCGGCCTTAGTCTATTTATTACGATGGACCTACCTTTATTAAAAAAATGTGATATGAAACGGTTGTGGTTGCTAGTTGACCCATTGGTTTTAATACAAACACTGTAGACTGTAGAGTGTTTCTTGATGCAATATTGCAATATAGAATAATAGATGTTGCTGGTTGGCCCCTTTGGTTTTAACACAAACAGTGTGGAACTGTAGATGGTTACTTGTGGTTGCTGGCTGCCCCTTTGGTTTTAAATTTTAATATAAAAGAAAATGAAATGTAACAACTTGAAAGGAATGGAAAAATATTTTCAATTTTACAATAATACCATTATCATTCTATATTGCAATATTGCATCAATAGTTGTACTCTCTCTCTCTCTCTCTCTCTCTCTCTCTCTCTCTCTCTCTCTCTCTCTCTCTCTCTCTCTCTCTCTCTCTCTCTCTCTCTCTCTCTCTCTCTCTCTCTCTCTCTCTCTCTCTCTCTCCTTGAAATCTAAGTGGTGCTACTTGTTAGTAAACCAAAAGGAAAAACCATAAGTTTACCATTTGGTCAGTTGCAAAAAGTTACTGAAATTTTTTGGCTCACCAAAAATCGACAAAGAAATACGAAGCAATGGTTAAAAGATTGTGGTGGAATTTCAAATTAATATAAATGTATATAGAAATTGGTAATACAAGTAAGTAACATATATATTAAAAATAATAACATTTAAATTTATGTTTGAAAACATAAAAAACCTACACATAAGTGAGACAACGACATGTCATTTGGTCAACTAGTTGCCAAACGACCCAAGTAAACATTTTTGCAAAATGAAATGTTTACAAAGAAATATTTCGTAACGTAAGTGGGATAAATAAAAAAGTATGTTTTTATTATTACTCAACTCTTTAATAATGTATCAAATACATGTCATATAAATATAATCTCAGCTGACTCGATGGTTAAATCGCGGATAAATTAACAAGTTACAGAATGGAATATTTTTTTGTAAATACGATAATGGTTTATTAAATTATTTTGCTAGAAAAGAAAATTCGATAATTTAGATGAAATAAAAAACAAAATAGGCGAATATCAAGGAAGGAACCAATACCAAATGACAGAAAATTCAGAAAGAAGATAACAATAAAAATTTGCTTTCATTGAGAGTCGAACTCAAGACCTCCCGCTTACTAAACAGGTGCTCTAACCAACTGAGCTATGAAAGCTTTTTGAACAAAATTAGAGACTTAATTACTAGTACATGTTTGTTTCTGAAACCGGTTGAGTTATACTGTTTGCAAGTAAAACCAAAATAGTATTTTGTTTGGAACATACATACGTGACATGATATGAATCTTATGTCACCCCCGTTTTTGGAACACAAATATTCAATTCTTTGTACTGTTAAAGCCGCATTTGTTACAAAAAAACAAGACTAGACACAATTTGACAAACTTTTAGAGTTAGTTACAAGAATAAGGACATGCATGTTTATACAAATGAGAAATCGAGAACAAGCCTATACCTTCTTGATAAAAAAAAATTACAACTTTAATTTTATTATATTGATCTTAGTCTGAGCCAAATATTTTAAATATAGTACGGCCTAGTTTTGACATGTCTTGCATAAGGCTAAACAGAGTGGTTGTCTATGAAACCATCGGCATCGGCTGCCACGTAGACGTCACATAGGATGCCTACGAAAATATAATTTTGATGCCTACAATGAGGGGTGGATACCACCAATATTTTTATTATTTTTAGATTTAATATTAAATTAAAGGAAGAGGGAGATAGAGAGAATAAAGGAAGATAGAGAGAAGAGAGAGGAAAAAGTTATCGGCATTCCTATGTAGATGGCCAATGCCTATGGCCGATGCCTCCATCGTGGAATAGTGATGCCGATGGCATCAATGTGCCATGTAGATGCCGATGAAAAAAATATGCACCATTCCGTGTAGTCTAACAATATTCGGTAGATCAAACGTTCACAATTTCAATTTATAATTGTTTGCATTTTCTACTCAATATCATTTTTGAACAAAATGGTAAAATGGTCGTTTACTGTAATTCATATAGTTTATTATATACAAAAAATAAACAATATTTGTTCATACGCCAATTTTTTCCTGAAATACATAATTTATCCATTCAAGAGATAAAAATAAAACATGACCATAAACTTGTTTTAATAATACCCTCTTCTTTTATATTCGACGAATAAATCGATACAAAAAACATGAAAATCTAGTCGGTTAATCCCAAAACTTAGGCAAATTACAGTATAAAATCATCTATACATGACCCTGAAATAGAGCCACTTTACACGCACCCCGTACCCCGCCCTCGTGAAAAGTACATAAAAAACAACACCCGTCTTTTATGGGAATTCCCAAAACTACCCTTTCTTCTAACTCTCACAAAGCCACACGAAGATGGTCGGGGGAGGGTCATAACAGTAATTTTGTAAGCTAAATAGTCGAGAAACAAATTATATCAGAAAAGAATCTCTTTTAGGATCAAGAGAACCAACATTATAAAGCACATGATAACAAGTACTGTCGCACACATTATCATCCCCCCTCGTTTTTGAGTTCTTTCCGCCTACAAATTTCATTAAATTTTATCAGAAATCTTTTAATATTAAATATTAAATATAAAGATAAAAGAAAATACAACCTTTTGTAGCTGTTTAAGGCCTTCATCCACGGATGCTGCAACATTCTGAATATTGTGGTCTATTCTATCAACAATAGTTCCCTAATTTCACCCCAAAAAAAAATCCACTTAGATACCATCAAAATCAACAACTCTGTAGGACCCACTTGTCAGTACATGGCAAGACAAGACAGAACATGTTGTACTGTGTTTGACATGCATTAGACTGAGACTAAGACTGATGTGAATGGGATAAAAGTTGCAACTTTTTGTCCCACTCTCCAAAAGGTGGAACAAGATACTCGTTCTTGTTCTCTCGTCTTTGAAAAAAGACGAAAATGCCCTCCTCGTCCTCATTATTGAAAATAGCCTACAAAGCTTGTCCAGTTCAGTAGAGTCTAGTTCAGTCCCGTGTATTACACGGGACTGTAGTGGACCGGATTAGACAAGCTTTCTGAGGCTATTTTAAATAATGAGGATGAGGAGGGCATTTTTGTCTTTTTGCAAAGACGAGAGATCAAGAACGAGTCTCTATCCCATCTTGTTCCACCTTTTGGGGGTGGGACAAAAAGTAGCAATTTTGGTCCTATTCACATCAGTATCAGTCTTGTGTAACAAGCGGAAAGATCCTTCATGATTTGTAAATTTGTAAAAAGTATGCTGACCTGGTCGATGACAAGGACGGAAAGATCCTTCATGATTTGTGCAAGCTCGTTTACAGATTCCACAACCTGTTGAATTTCTTTCTCCCTTTCAACTGTGAAAGCCTCACTTTTCTTCAACTTAGCCATCTGATGTTCGTTGAAACCCTAGATAACATGATTTCAATTTCATTAAACAAATAAGGGCAAATTTGTAAAAGAGTTAACAGGATAAGATCAATGTTACCATATCATCAAAGTCGTCGTCATCATCTCTTTTAGAATGCTTTCCGTTTAAATTCATTTCTAGATCAACCCCATCTGGACCCTAGAAGAAACACAAAGTGAAGTAGTAAACACCTGCTATTAACAAATATTTTATCGAGTATACATAAATTCAAATAGAGTAATAAATATATTTGTTTTATAAAGTTATATTAGATTTATGATTAAAAGTGTGGAGAGACCTCTTTCTGCTGTTGGAGGCGCTTTAAATAAGTAGATTGCTTTTTTCGGAGTTCCATTGAAAGACTCTGAAGATCGGTCGCAAGTGAACGCTGCCATAAAAGTTATAAAAAAATGATTGCAGATTGTTAGGCAATTTATTTATAATCTAGAATTCCAATTAGCAAATTATACTTTTTATGCATGTAACATAGTCAGTTAGACAAGGAAAAAAACAATATGGTATGTTCGGTTAAATGGAATGGAATGGGATTGCATTCCATGATCATGTTTGGTTGGCTTGTAGGAATGGAATGAAATTTTATATGAATTTATGTTTAATATTGTAAATATAATGTATGGTTTTACACGTTACTTCATACACTATTTAGTTATAATGAATGAACTTATTTGAAAAAAAATTAAAAACTAAGCACAATAAAAGCTCATTAGAAACCAAATGAAAATTTATATTCTAGTCATATTTAGTTACAATAAAAAATTGTAATTTGACTTAAACTAATGAAAATTTTATAAAAGGATTTGTGTAGTAAAATTTTACATAAATAAAAATTGGTTATATTGCAATTTTCATTCCATTCCATGATGGAATGGAAATTAAAGAGCATCTGGCTAAAGAATGAAAATTAACATAACGTACGGAATCAAATTCCTTCAGTAATGGCACATTCCATTCCATCACACGAAACAGTATTTTTTTTTTTTATTTTAATGGAATCAACCATTCCATTCCTTCCCTATCCCTTTCCATTATGCCAAACTAAGAGTTAAAAATTAAATAATCCCAGACATACAATGCTCCAGATAAATAGCCCCCAGGCAATTTCTTCATAAACAAAAGAATCTATGATGAAAATACATAACTTGTATTATAATTCTTTTCCAATGAAATCAGTAAGAATGACTGGGCTCTAATACAGTTCTTATAATAATTTTTATTCAAATTTAGTGGACAAAACAAGTTCAAAAATATATTATGACAAAAACAAAACTAGAGAGAGAATATTAAAGAAAAAGGGAAGATCTGAACTCATAACCGCACATGACCACACGCAAGTATACAAATTTTCAGGCTAAATGCAAGAAATCGAAATGTACTCTCAGACATTTGTCTATACAGCATCATACTTTCGTTTCTTTCTATTATAACATCTCCTTTACACCTTTTTCTTACTCTTTTTAAAGTCTACTCAATTATAGCATTCTACTTTCAACTTTTTTCTTAATATAGCAGTAAACTGCTCTGTATCTAGATGACATTGCTATAATTGAGAAATTCTTTAAAGTTCAATGCTCTAAATTCTAATACAAAGTAAAGAAAGTAGACACTATAACAAACGAATCAAACAAAGTACATCCATGACAATTTTAAAGATGGGATTATAATCATACCTGAACATTTTTCCTAATACTTGAATCCTCAGAAGTCCCACCAGCAGATAATCTCTTTAATTTTTTTTCTGACTTTTTTAAAAGATCAGTAATCTCATGTGTAAGAGCCTCAATCTTGTACTGATCTTCTTTACCATCTCCAAATGAGGGCATCAAGGCCTTGGCATGTGCTTTGGCTAATTCCCCCATTTTAGACCTTGCACGTTGCACATTTGCTGCTATTTCATCAGATACATCAACCCAAGCAGGAGGAAGTCCAATGGTTAATGCACCTCCCCTGTAAAATGATAATAAAAGATCTTCAATGGTAACTATAACAAAATTGATTGTAATAACAGTGTAACCACAACATATTAGTTTAACCTAATTCAGCATGCAAAAATCTAACTATGCATGCATCACATCACTGAACTCTAGAATGATATCTGTCAAATTGGTGCAAACAGTTGTTAATACGCATGGGACATTGATGAATTTCTCGAAGAAATATTCCATTCTTTCAACTTGATTGAAATACTGGGTTTTCTCATTTATACTCGAATGATGGGAATTTTCTATGGAGATTGGAGAATTACCAAGCAGGATAGGTTATGATAAAGTCAACCTCATATCAACCAGATCAGAAGCGTGTTTTAAAGCCTAGCCCGTAGAGTTACTGTTAAGTAAACACATTTTTCTGTAGGGAATTATATACAGAATGCGTTGAGATCGTGCAATAGGACCTACTTATTTTTAGAATCTAATGAATCGATCGACAAACAGATAGTTTGGATTTGAAATGAACTTGTGTATTAAAGAAATATAGGAAAAACAGATGAAGGATAGAGAAAATATACGAGGAAGTCCCGGGATCCTCGGTACTAAGAGGAGCATAAGAACTATTTTGCTTAAGCAGACCGGCGTTCGCCAACTCAATCACCGCACCGCCACGGGAGCTTGAAGAAGCTAACGACGACGGAGCCCTAACGCTCTTCAATGCATCTCTATACTTTCTAAAGAGGAACGTTCTGTTCCTTGTTGCCATTGAAGAGAAAACTCTCCCAACACAAATTGGAAAATATTAAGTGGATGCCAAATGTATTCAGAAAACCAATACAATTTACAGATCCGAATCTATGACAATCTAAGGCTGAATTATCTTGATCGGAGATCTACGAGGAATGAGCAGTTGTAAGGATCTCTCTAATATATTCCAATTGCTTCTGTACAGTGATTGGATTGAAACAATTATCGACAATCAGTGATCATTGAATAAATCTGGAGATCGACGGAAGTGAATAGTCATGAATTGCTGAAGAAATCGACCCAATTTCCCCTTTGTGCAGCTTATGCTTCCTTTTCCTCAATTACTCTCAACCCCCATCGATTATGAATTAAATGTCAGGTCCACCCCCTTTTACAAACAAAAGTAATTAAGGATAGCTCATTACTTACAAAATGACCACCAAACTTTAGAGCATTTAAAGATTAATCACTAAACATTTTTTTTAGGTAAGTTGAAATATCACAAAATTCACAAATGCTTAGGCTAAACGGTGTGGTGTCGGAGGCACCTACCTCCATATCAGCCAACCCCCCCCCCCCCCCAAACCAAATTCACCACCGACAAGAGAAGAGAGAGGTGTGGTGCCGACGATAGTTGGCGGCAAGGGAGAAGAGAGAGCGAGCTGAATGAGAGGGAGAAGAGAAACACAGAGAGCGGTAAAGAGAGAATAGAGAAGCGGCATTATGGTGCCGTTCGAGATTGTCGCTGAGGCTTTGCCGCGGTAGCTGCCCGGTGTATGCCGTCGGCATTCACCGCCAACTCGGATGCCTCCGACATTTCCTTCCCCCACTCCGTTTAGCCTTAAAATCAAAAAAGTTTGTACTTATAACACACTATTATAACCATTATATATTAACTTGGTTTTAGAAAAGTTGTTATACTTAGGTGTTGTTTGTTTTTGAAGAGGTAAAAGATATCCAGTTTGCGGACCACATCTGCAGAAGAATAGCTGGACTAAATGTCTGCAGTTAGAAGAATAATGTTTGTTTTTTAAAGTTTGCAGGTTGTGAAAATAAGCTGAAATTTAAATAAAGTGTTTTTTAAAGTAAAACGCATGAGTACGTTCAATTTATGATATTAACGATCAAAGCAAATTTATTTTTTAAATAATAAAGAATAAAATTTGTGTAACCAAAGCTGGATTTATTTAGAACAACAATACAAATAAATATATCACATATAATATTTATAAAAGGATAAACATAAACCCAACAGTTGTCCATATTTTTACTTTGGAAAACTAATGTTGATAGAAAATCACAACCATTAGTTAAAAAAATTAAAGTGTTTTTAAAAACAAATAAATAAAATTAGAAAAACACAAGTATAAAAAAGAACTTTTATTTTTTAGTAGTAGAAGATACGGTTGTTGTAGAACTCACACGATGTAACTGAAAAAAAATTGTTTTTTAGGGTTAAAATGTAGTATTTTGGGGTTGGAAGCTGTTAGAAGACCCAATAAGAGGTAGTTCCAAGTTTGCGCCAAGAAGAGGGTGCGCAGACCTTTTTAGGTCTATAGTCTTTTAAAAAACAAACAGTCTGCAAGGTAAAACGTCTGTGTGCTGTCTGCGCGGTACATACAAAAAAGGTCAGGAAGAGCTTCTTCAGAAAAACAAACAACACCTTACTAAACTTTGGTAACATATTTATGCAAAACTTTAAGATATTTGTTAGTCTAAGATTATAAAAATAATATAAAACACAAGGTTTGTGATATTTCAATTTGTATTACTATTTTCAAATGCTAAAAAATAGAGTAAGACATATCTCAATTTGACAAGCACATAACTCTTTCTATACAATACAAAGAAGAACTAAACATACAAATGTGTTTGTTAATCAACTAGCTCAAATAGATAATATTATATGAGCAAAATCACATTAAATACCAGTTTAACATATATTTATTAGTAATTGTAACATCTCTAATAATTAGGTGCCAACTCTAACGCTTATCATTGACAGGATATTCTAATGTTATTTCAATTTGAATCATTCTGAGTCTAACTTGATGTTCTTTTTATTTTGTCTTCAAACACCCTTAAATCGACTAGGTTGTGTATTCCACAGTTAGCTTTGATATCCGTTGAAGTTCACAGGAATACCATCAATAAACAACTTCTTCCTTAATCAGTCATCTCAGACTATCAAGGTAAAGCCAAGTTGTATGATGAACATTTATCATCAACACGAGGTAATATGTTTTTGTATGCTTCCTCTGAAATGGAAGAATTAAATCCATCATAGTTTGGTAATCAAATAGCATTTCAAAGAATATCTAAAGAAATATTGCAAATATAACCTTTTAGGTTTTGTTTGGATTCAATGTATTCACGAGCGCACCAAAATCCAATAAAGTAAAGAATATATATATATATATATATATATATATATATATATATATATATATATATATATGTATGTATGTATGTATGTATGTATGTATGTATGTATGTATGTATGTATGTATGTATGTATGTATGTATATATTTATATATATATATATATATATATATATTATATACACACACACATACATACATACATACATACATACATACATATTGTAACACCACGATACTTTTGATAAGTATTTATACGGTAATCATAGTGTATTTATGATTTAATATGGTGTTCTAAGTATTAGAAAGTTAATACTAGAAAAAGGGGGTAAATTGGTCATTTTACCATAAAAGGGTAATTTGGTCATTTGACCATGTAAAGGACCAATTATGTAAAAATATTGTTTGCCTGTGGCAAAAGTATAAAGAATGAAAGTTATATGTGATAAAATGTGAGAAAAGTGCCAAAAGTTCAAGAAAATGAACTTAGGGACTAAATTTGTAAAAATTTGGAAGTATAAATAGGAGAGTTGACTCTCCATTTGGGGCTGAACACTTTGAAGCTACGGGAAGTTTCTTGAAGATGAAATTTCTGAAAATCAGCCACGGGAGAAGAAGGATTTGAAGGATTTGAAGCAAGTGTTTGAAGATTTTCACATTAAAAGGTTAGTAAGAAAGTTCTAACCTAAGTTTTATGTGTATTCTTGATTTGGTTTTCTTGGGATGAATTGGAACTGAAATTTCAGTTATAGTCCAAGAAGCTTATATGATTTCTGATATCAAATTTGTTCTTAGTAGTAAGAACATATGTTAAAAACAGCAAAGTAGGTTGCTATTGTTGAAAAATTGAAATGTTGCTCAAGAACCCTAAATCATGAATTGGTGTGATTAAGGTAATTCTAATGGCTTTGTTAAGTCCTAAAGATCACCTAGGACGTATTAAGACATTCCTAAGTGATTGTTTTTAAAGAATTTCAATTTTGGTGTATTAATGCAAAAACGGGAATTGTTTGAAAATGATTGAAATCTATGATTTCCATGGCTTAAAACCTGAGGTTAAGTAATGGTTTTTGACCTGGAACAAACCCCTATCGATTAAGTAGGGTATTAAGCACTTAAAATGAGAAAATGGGAATTTGTAGCATAAAAATCGGACTTCCTGGTCTGAAAGTGCAGCAGTCGCGACGCGACATCATTGTAGCTTGCGACTCGAGCCTGCGGCCTTCGCGACGCGACCATCATGGTCCTCGCGACTCGAGGTCGCGACAGATTGAGGAATATTTTCTTGAACCTCCTGTTAAGATTTTTGGCAATTTCAATTTTGGGACTTAGTCCTAGACTTGTCTGTTTGACCTAAAATTTTGAACATAGGTCTAATATGGTATGAAACTTTGTGGAAAATTGTCGAAATACGTATACGACCTCCCGAAAGTACTGTAGCAAAATACGTGTATTTTGGGAAAATGTATAATTTAAAGAAAGATGGTAATTGAAAGTTATCATCTAGGAATGGTCCCTAATTATATTATATTGGACTCTCGTGTATTAGAGTCAATTGAAATGGTTGTTAACCTATTATCATTTGGTATATAAATGAATATATAGGTACGGGACGTATAAAACGGCAAGAAATATCGGGATACAATCGCAGCAAATATCCAGGTGAGTAATCTCACTTATATCATATATGATATGTGTTGATTGAACTGTTACAGATTGAAACAGCTTCGAGGGACGAAAATGATAAGTTTAAAGATATAATAAAAAGACAATACCAGATAAGCCGTGAGTCTGCGATAGATAAGAACGGAGCTGTGAGTCAATGATACGACAATACCAGATAAGCCGTGAGTCTACGATAGACAAGAACGGAGCTGTGAGTCAACCTTTGAAAAGGCAATACCGGATAATCCGTGAGTCATTGTAATGGCAAGAACGGAGCCGTGAGTCTAGGCAAAAGCGGGACAAACTCGTGAGCCATAAATGACTATGACATTGAACTTGAATCCAAATGGTGCGGTCTTATGACCATGATATCGGGTTATTGAACCCAGCTGGTGCGGCCTTTGGGCTATGATATTAATGATGAAATTGTTGGTGCGGCTTATATAGCTACGACACATGGTGCGGCTTATATAGCCATGATATATGGTGCGGTCAATTATGACTATGAAATATGGGACAGAAATGGTAATTGAGAGTTTATATGTTTATTCTCTCTTATATACATATGATTTTGTGGCTAACAGATTTGATTTGATCAGTATGCACATGACAGCCTGTAAGGCTATGAAGTAGGATGTGAAATCCTAAGATATATGTGGTCAGCCAGTAAGGCTAGGAGTTTGGATCTGTTAGGAATCGGACAGGGTACACGCAGCGGAAACACTATCACACACACACACACACACACACACGAAAGCAGAAAATAAAGCAAAAGATAACACAAGGATTTTACGTGGTTCGGATTCGGTGCAAATCCTACGTCCACGGGCTGCAACTAGAGAAATCTTATTAACTCAATAAGATTACAATTTACAATTGTTGGTGCATTTTCCTTCAAGTGAATGCCTATATTTATAGGCTTGAAAATGTATAAAATATATATAATTCTACCCCTCATTTTTGAAAAACTAAAATCTTCACCAACTTCCTTTGAATTCAAAGTTTTACCTAACAATCTCCCACTTGAATATTTTGAACAACGTAGTCTTTCTCTACTGTCATCCAACTCCAGTAATCTTAAAA
The DNA here is from genome assembly GCA_023525715.1 of Cichorium intybus. Lineage (NCBI taxonomy): Eukaryota > Viridiplantae > Streptophyta > Magnoliopsida > Asterales > Asteraceae > Cichorium > Cichorium intybus. Next base: position 1,385,037 of record CM042015.1, on the reverse strand, counting down.
CAACCAAGTCTTCCAAGCCTACAGCTCCCAAGAACAAGCTAAACTTAGTCCAATTTCTCTAATTGCAGCCACCCCTCCATTTTCAAGTACTAGAAGGGCCAGTTGAAGCTCCCACTAGCTCCAACTCAGCTGTGGCTAATCCCACCACCGACTCATCCTCTGTCTCAACCGGTTTGGACACTCCACCAGCTCCAGAGATACACCGAGGACCACTAACACTCTCCAAACTTTGCAAACTTCCAACAGGAGAGAATTTTTCAGTCTTAGTCTTCAAAACCCAACGGCTCTTTGTAACTGTACCCGGAACACACCCCGTGCTCCCACTGTCACAAAATCCCCTGAATGGTTTAGACTTTCCGACTCGTTCAGCTAACATCCCCTTCGCTCCAGAATTCATGTTTGCAAAATGAACTCTCTTAGCACTAGATTTAGCGAACCAGATTTTGTCATGCTTAACGGGGACGGTCATACTTCCCTCAGCAGGTACTTCAACCATGTATAATGACCCACGCTTCATACCTTGAGCAATCACCGAATTTCCATTGACCACCCTCCATTTACCACCACCAAACCTTACTTCCAGTCCTTGTTTATCCAGCTGACCAACATAAATCAATTTCTTTTTCAGCTCCGGAATCACCCTGACATTCTTCAGGTTCCATGTAGTTCCCAATGAAGTAACCAGATCAATATCTCTCATGCCCGTTACTTGAAGCATCTCATCATTTGCTAACCGTACCTTCCCAAAATCTCCTTCTTTTAGATTCACCATCGTTTCTCTGTTGTCCATGGCGTGAAACGAAGCTCCTGAATCCATGACCCAAGAGTCTACAGAACTTTCCATACTTAGTATCAGTGCATCATCCTCAGACACACCCTCAGCACCAGCAATGTTCAATTCTTTCTTTGGACATTGACTCTTAACATGTCTCACCTCTTGGCAGTTCCAGCACTTCACATTCTTCCAAGTTCTAGATGAACTTCTTCCCCAACTCCCACTGCTCCCACCGTTTCTGCCATTCCCTCTACCTCTTCCGATATTTAATAACTCAGAAGAAGACGATCCACCTTGATTCTTGCGTCTGGTATCCTCGCCTAGAACCAAATCTCGAACCCCTTCAAACGTCAGACCACTGGTCCCCACGGAACTCGTAACAGCAGTAACTGTTCCTGACCAGCTATCAGGTAGTGAAGCTAGTAGCAGTGAAGCTTGAGTCTCATTATCAAATTTAATTCCCACAGATGATAATCTGGAAAGAATTGAATTTAGATTGTTAATGTGAACCGTAATAGAACTTTCCTCATTCATCCTTGTAGTGAATAACTCTCTCATCAAGAACACCTTGTTAGCCGCCGACGGTTTCTCATACATGTTCGTCAGAGCATCCATCATACCACGCGCCGTGATTTCCTTCATGATGTTGAAAGCAACACTCCTTTCCAACGACAACGTAATAACTGTCTTAGCTTTCTTGTCCTTTGAGTTCCACGCATCTTCAGCAGCTTTTTTCATTTTCTACGGCTTGTCCCCAAGTACCACATCCAAGTCTTTCTGACATAACAATGCTTCTATTTGCATTTTCCACCAACTAAAGTCAGAACCGTTGAACTTCTCGATTACAATCTTGTCTTCAGTCATTACGACAAACAAGAGACAAATCTTTTATAGTACTTTTGTGTGACAGAACAGTACCCTTCAAAGTACCAAGACACCTTTAATACGATTAATAGAAATTAGTTTCTGATGTGGAAGATCAGACAAAACTGCAACCACAGAGCATACTCTAATTTCTAAAACCGAGACCTCCTCCAAAACCCGAAGCTCTGATACCAGTTGTTAGGAATCGGACAGGGTACACGCAGCGGAAACACTATCACACACACACACGAAAGCAGAAAATAAAGCAAAAGATAACACAAGGATTTTACGTGGTTCGGATTCGGTGCAAATCCTACGTCCACGGGCTGCAACTAGAGAAATCTTATTAACTCAATAAGATTACAATTTACAATTGTTGGTGCATTTTCCTTCAAGTGAATGCCTATATTTATAGGCTTGAGAATGTATAAAATATATATAATTCTACCCCTCATTTTTGAAAAACTAAAATCTTCACCAACTTCCTTTGAATTCAAAGTTTTACCTAACAGGATCCGATATCCAGACAGATATATGAATGTATTTTTATACATGTTATTTGCAGATATGATTACTCACTGAGCTTTATAGCTCACGTTATTTGTTAAATGTCCCTGCAAGTTAGCATGATCCTGATAAGGGAAAAGATAGAGTCCGTGACTAAAGAAGTGGGACTTTTAGATGCTATCAGTAGCAGCCCGGCTTCAAAGGAGATTACGGTATTTTATACTCTCCTTGATACACTTGTACCCGTTTTTAATAAAATATACCCCTTTTGTTATGGTTTATGTATTGAAACCTTTGTTTTAAATGAAAATTTTTCAGGGGTGTTTTTGTTTTAAAAGTCGGGCGTTACAAGTTGGTATCAGAGCCGTGGTTTAAGTGAACTAGGTGTCTATAGAGTAGATTTCCTGGACTTAAACCTTCAAAGATAGTAGACATGATGTATAGTTAGGTGTATATAGTTGTTATTATACATATATAACCTAACCGTTGCTGACTTCTGACGTATAAGAAGTATGAGCAGTGAATCTTCTTGGGAGGAATTTAGGGCGTGGAGCTTTAAGAGGCGGACCAGCCCTTTCTCAAGGCTCCATTGAACGAGGGGCAAAGAGACAAGTAGCAGAAAATCCACATGACAAGCAATAGTAGCTGCTGTGGTCAGAAAAAGAAATTGGGTGCTCACCCTGACTGATATTCAAGGTGAAAGAAAAGTAGCTGAGACTACAAGAAAAGCAGAAAAATATTGATGGATGCTTCAGAAGAAGTTAACACGAAATAGGTCTAACCTTAAAGGGGAGGGACCAAAACTAAAAAGGTGATGTGGTGTAAGAAGTGCAGGAAAAGCACTAAGAAAATTGTAGAGTTGAGACTCTACCGTTGAAATGTTGAACTTGCAGAAAATAGGAGTATATTGCTCGAGCTTGTTGTATGGCACGGAAGTGTGTCTAGCGCGGAGCTATAGAACACTTTCCTATGAAATGTTCACATGTTAAATATGGAGTAACGGGTGATAAACCCAGGAAAGAACGGGGAGGAAAGAAAGAATAAACAAATGGTCGAGAAGGACCAGTGGTACCATGAGCATCCCAGCAGATTGTGGAAGAAGCTCGTGAGAAAAACTGATATGGTCTCAAATATAATTGTTTTGAATATACTCCCTGTATACGTTATATTTGATCCATGAAGCTATGCTCTGGATCAGTGACTTTAATGTCTTGTCTGAATATTTCATCAACGGTTATGGATGAAATGTTGGAAGCAGCTATAGCAGTTAGCAAATATGTTCAAGATATTGAACACCTGGAAGGTAGTCTGCCTAGGATTTATGGGATCATTTTTCCTTATAAATCTGAAGCCGATGCCTACCAATGAATTTGAAGAAATTGTGCGTATGAATTAGTTAGCAATGAATGATGCTAACATGAATTGTAGAAATATGAACATTATGGTTCTAAAATCAGAAATGAAATGGAGGAAAATCCACGGTAAATGACCATTGTTGAGAATATCGATTACTTCTCTTTGCTTAATCTTGGAAAAGAGTTAGTAAAGGAAGGATGTTTTAGTTGGCATATGCAATATTGGCCAAGCTAAATAAAGCGTTGATAGAAGTGTGAAACTTTAATTGAATTCTCGAATGTTTCTTCCGAAAGAACTTCCAGAATTGCCGCCAGACTAATGAGAAGAGCTTATGATTAAACCAGTTTTGGGAGTCGTCCCTGTTATTTAGGCTCCGCACCTATTAGCATCTGTAGAGATGGCAGAGTTGAGAAAGCAATTAGAAATTCTCGAATCGGGGTCTCATACGGCCGAATGTGTCATCGTGTGGAGCCCCATCGTGTTTGAAGAGAAGAAAGACAAGTTGATGTGTATATACATTGACTACCGAGAATCTGATATTCTCGAAACCAGACTGAATATAATGTACAGTTGTGCTAATTATTGGAGTTACTTCGTAGAGAAAAGTGATATGCGAAGTTTTCCAAGTATGAAATTTGGCTAAAAGAAGTTTCAATTCTTTGGGCATGTTAATAGTGCCAAAGATGATAAAGTAAATCCAGTGAAATTGATGCTGGGATAAAACTGGAACCGCCTGAGGAATCTGACTAAAATTGTAGTTCCTTGGTTCGGCAGGTTATTATAGGAGAGTTGTAGAAAACTGCTCCTTGATTGCTGTCTAGTTGACTAAAGTTGACCAAGAAAAGTAAAAAGTTTGAGTGGGTAGAAAGAACACAAATATCCTTTCAAAGTTTGAGACAAACTTTGTGTGAAGCTCCGGTGTTAGCATTATCGCTAAGCGGAGAAGAAAATTTGTTTTACAGAAATGTATCCAGAGTTAATTTTGGGTACATAACATTGCAGTAGCAATTATGATTTTGGCATTTAAGCTTTGGAGACACTACCTGTATGGTGTAAAGCTTACCGTTTATACAGATCATAAAAGTTTGAAGTACTTAATGGATCAAAAAGAAGCTAAATATGAGATAGTAAAGACAGATGGGCTACTTAAAGATTTCGGTTATGAAATCTTGTACCATCTCGGAAAGGCGGATGTGACTATAGATGCCTTGAATTAAAAAGAAAATATTCTTTGAAGGTTACATCTACACGTGTGAGTGTGGTGAATTGATTACCTGAGTTGATTCGGGTAGCACAAAAAGAAGTGTGCAAGTCAAAAAACGTGAAAAGTGAATGAATGATTAGCTACTGAAAGAAGCTAGTTAGAAACTCACGGCGATTGAAAACCCTTGGTGGTTGTGTAGGTGAGTTTCAAATCGAGCGAGATATGGAATTTGTCCTTAAAAGATGTATATTGTGGTAGATATGCAATATACCTGAGGCAGTACCAAACTGTGTAGGGTGATATAACCTATGCATTGGTGGCCGAGACTGAAGAAAGATATTGAAAGACATGTGAAAAGTGTCTGACTTGTGTGTAAGTAAAGTCAAACCAGTAGAAGCATATGAAGAAATTTACCCGTTGTTGGTCCCAGAAAAGAAATGGGACGATATTATATTATAGACTTTGTAATAAAGTTCTCTACAAGTACATCATGGGTATGACACCATATGGATAATTGCATATCCATTGATGAAGTCATCGTAAATTTATACCGACTAGGAAAAAAAATTAAGATCGAAAAGTAGTGAAAAACTACATAGAAAGAGTAATTTGTCGACGTGAGTTACCTGTGTCGATTGTATCGGGTCGAGATAATAGAATTATTCCTAGATTTTGGCATAGTTTTCAAGAATAATTAGTTCAAAAGTACTAATAAGTACCGTATCTTGATGGGCGAGATGACATAATGATGCAGACTCTAGAAGATATGCTTGAAATTTGCATAACAAACCCTGGTGAAAGATGAGAAGATCGCCTATCTTTGGTAGAACCCGTAGATAATAATAGTTTTCGTACCAGCATTCAGATGGCATCATAGTGTATTTATGATTTAATATGGTGTTCTAAGTATTAGAAAGTTAATACTAGAAAAAGGGGGTAAATTTGTCATTTTACCATAAAAGGGTAATTTGGTCATTTGACCATGTAAAGGACCAATTATGTAAAAATATTGTTTGCCTGTGGCAAAAGTATAAAGAATGAAAGTTATATGTGATAAAATGTGAGAAAAGTGCCAAAAGTTCAAGAAAATGAACTTAGGGACTAAATTTGTAAAAATTTGGAAGTATAAATAGGAGAGTTGACTCTCCATTTGGGGCTGAACACTTTGAAGCTACGGGAAGTTTCTTGAAGATGAAATTTCTGAAAATCAACCACGGGAGAAGAAGGATTTGAAGGATTTGAAGCAAGTGTTTGAAGATTTTCACATTAAAAGGTTAGTAAGAAAGTTCTAACCTAAGTTTTATGTGTATTCTTGATTTGGTTTTCTTGGGATGAATTGGAACTGAAATTTCAGTTATAGTCCAAGAAGCTTATATGATTTCTAATATCAAATTTGTTCTTAGTATGACATTGAACTTGAATCCAAATGGTGCGGTCTTATGACCATGATATCGGGTTATTGAACCCAGCTGGTGCGGCCTTTGGGCTATGATATTAATGATGAAATTGTTGGTGCGGCTTATATAGCTACGACACATGGTGCGGCTTATATAGCCATGATATATGGTGCGGTCAATTATGACTATGAAATATGGGACAGAAATGGTAATTGAGAGTTTATATGTTTATTCTCTCTTATATACATATGATTTTGTGGCTAACAGATTTGATTTGATCAGTATGCACATGACAGCCTGTAAGGCTATGAAGTAGGATGTGAAATCCTAAGATATATGTGGTCAGCCAGTAAGGCTAGGAGTTTGGATCCGATATCCAGACAGATATATGAATGTATTTTTATACATGTTATTTGCAGATATGATTACTCACTGAACTTTATAGCTCACGTTATTTGTTAAATGTCCCTGCAGGTTAGCATGATCCTGATAAGGGAAAAGATAGAGTCCGTGACTAAAGAAGTGGGACTTTTAGATGCTATCAGTAGCAGCCCGGCTTCAAAAGAGATTACGGTATTTTATACTCTCCTTGATACACTTGTACCCGTTTTTAATAAAATATACCCCTTTTGTTATGGTTTTATGTATTGAAACCTTTGTTTTAAATGAAAAATTTTCAGGGGTGTTTTTGTTTTAAAAGTCGGGTGTTACACATACATACATAAGCATATATATGTATATGTGTGTGTGTGTGTGTATATATATATATATATATATATATATATATATATATATATATATATATATATATATATATATATATATATATATATATATATATATATATAAGAAGTATGTGAAATGATAGCATCATGTAATGGATGAGATTTAATATAGTAAACAATAGGTTTGAAATCCTTGTTGGGAATTAGTCAAGTGATCGTGTTCAAAACACATAAAATCATAAAACTTGCAGTGGAAACTAAAAAACTTGAACAAAAAAATAAAACTGTTTTATTCCCACTAAGAATCTTCGACTATATGCATGTCAAGATAATTCTAACAACATTTAGAAATGTGGTAATAAACTTTGTTTCCCTTTGGTCCAACTCAAAAGTTGGATGTTGTTGTGATAGGCAACAATATCAAAGTTATGATATTCTTATTGGCATCCACCAACAAGATCCTTGACACCTTGAATGCTAGTTCTTCCTTATGTTCTTACTATTTCTTAAGCTTGGAAACCAAAAATCATTTTGGTATCTAAGAGAGGTATGTAAAAGAAAAAATCAACAACCAAAGTAGTTGTGAAAGAGATTGAGAATTCCTTGAGGAATTCTCGGCCTAAGAGGAGAAAGATGAAGAAATTATTTTTGCCAAAAAGACTAACTCTTTTGAACACAATATGACTTTCTTTTTATACCATGCATGATCTTAACACATTAAGTCATAAGATCAACATGTATTGGCTAAAGGTAGAGTCTAAATGCATGACATGCGAACTCTCCTTTTGTCTCTTTCCTTTTGGCTAGATTTTATAGAGATTCTCTTTATACAACTAAACTTTATAAAATATAAACTTTCTCTCACTTTTATTAAATAAGTTTTAGTAATAATAATAATAATAATAATAATATACATAAACCATTTAATATATTATTATCATATATATATATATATATATATATATATATATATATATATATATATATTCACACACACACATACACACACATATATATATATATATATATATATATATATATATATATATTATTTGTTTTAACATTTAAAATAAATAAGTGTTTAGAAAACTTATTTAAATCATGTAATCTTAAATGATACAAATATTTACACTCTCTTTTATTAGTTCATACCATGTGAATTAATTAATATTCCATATGATTTTACACATAAAATGATAAACACCATAATTATGATATTTTAATATGAACCAAATTCATACTTAAAATGATCATTAGGTGTCAAACTTGTTATTGGTTTGACCATATATGATCATATGATATATGATCATATGTTATTAACAATATCATTATATGATCATACTTGGGCATATTGATCCAACAATCTTCCACTTGCACAAGTTTGCATCAAAGATTGATATTGGCAGTGGTAAACGTCTAACAACATTTCACTACCCCTAATAACATACAATTTTTAGTGACATTCAACAACACCCAATTCATAAGAGCTCAAAACTACAATTGGTGTATAAGGTTATATATTAGTTATCTTTTTGTTACAGACATCATGTTGAACATGATACATGGATCTCGATCATTCTCATCTGTGTTCAACTTTCAATCAGGCGTGTTAGATGTCTAACTCTCTACACATAAGAGGAACAAATTCCGTCATGACTACATACACCTCTTTATGCAGTTCACACTATACCTGATGATGGTCTTCATAGTTGCCTACTATTTCAAGAACAACGATTTACCATATCAAAGTATAGTGTTTCCTACACTTGAGTCCCATATATGTATCTCAGGTCTAAGGATACAAATATAATACCTTTGATTCAAGATTTACTCATGAAAACGACCCATGAAGTGATATTGAAACGAGTCAAGTCCAATACTTGTTCACTAACAAGTACCTATGAACTTGGTTGCAACACCTTACCGTTTTCATTTTATGAGAATCCACTAATCCAATTCATATTAGTCTTACTATATAGTTGCTCCAACAATTATGATCGATTATAGACATTTAGAATAACTAGATTATTCAATGATTTAAACATGCTAATATAGAACACAACAAGTATCAATGAATGAATAGATCATATCCTTATATATCTAGTTCAATACGATAATTTTGTTTCTTACAGTGTTCCAATATCAAAATGCTAAAGTTTCAAATCAAATCCCATTACTAGAAGAACAAAGTCATATAGCTCAAGCGTGACTCTTCAAACTTAGCCCATGAAATGAGCTTTGTGAATGGGTTTTCCAACACGAATTTCTTCATTTCTTGGTGTAATTTTTTCATTTTAAATTCTTTCTTTTTAAAAATTTGCACATTGCTTCATTGAATATCCTCAATCATTTTCCAATCATCAAAACACCTACAAAACACCGAAAAACATCACAAAAAATCTGATTCCTCCTAAATCAGCTAAAAATACCAGAGTATTTGTTTTATTTTGAGATTATTGACAATTACTTTTAATGATATATTTTATAAAAATATTCAAATTTATTTTGTATATTTAATTGAATAGGTTAACTAATTGAAAATAATATATATTTAATATTTATTTATAGTTAGGGTATAAAATGAAATGTTCAGATAATAAAAAGCGTTTCAAATATCTAGCATTGGAGATTATGAGAGTTTATAATTGCTATAGATCATAAACTATGACATTCGGCACATCAGGTCCAATTTTAAAATTTATGTATGCCTTTAAAACATCATTTTTATAATATGATAACAACGAGAAATCTAAGTTATTTTGTAACATCAAATTATTTTCTACACTAAAATAAATCACAATGTTTAAAAAAATAAAATCGCAAGAGATGTCTCGTTCAGTCCTCAAACATCAACAAAAACATAAAACATCAACAAAAGCATAAATACATAAGCGATGCCATCTTTTGTCAAGGTGTGTTCATGAACATCCCTAAGTTTTGAGTTTTTTTATATATTATATTATAGTTTTGTGATGGACACCTGATGTAATTTTAGATGGACAACCTAGATCAGTGCAAGATAAACAAATAGTTTTAGTAGTTTCTTTTGTAGATTTGACTATTTATCAAATTTATCAAAAGAATATTAAACAAGGAAATCAGATTAATAGACGACGCTTACGAAAATAAACAAATGTTATCTATTGATAATAGGGTAAACTGCATAAAGTCATTAACTTTTCCAATTTTCTCGATTTTGACACTGTATTTTTAGTTGTTGCAATTAAGTCATTATGTTTTCCAAAAAGTTGTGAAAATGATCATTTGACAAGATGGCAACAGGTTACCAGGTCATGGTCAGATTTAAAATTTTTCAGAAAACCTAATAACTTAATAGCAAAAACAAAAAAACATAGTGTCAAAATCTAGAAATCTGAAAAAGTTAGCTACTTTTATGCAATTTACCCTATGCAATTTATACAACTTAATCACTTTACATGCCTCGTACGTGTCCAAAAAAGTAATTTTGTTGTTACCTTGGATAGTTTACCCTAACAGCCCCAAAAAAGAAAAAAAATCAAAGTAATTTTGTCACAAGTAGCATTGAACTTTGATTTTTTTTTTTTTTTTTTGCTATTACGGTAAATTATCCAAGGTAACAAAAAATTATTTTTTTTTCAGATTTCTAGATTTTGACACTATGTTTTTTATTTTTGCTATTAAGTCATTAGGTTTTCTAAAAAATTACAAATCTGACCATATGACCTGATAACCTATTACCATCCTGTCATATGGTCATTTTCGTAACTTTTTGGAACACATAATGACTAAATTGCAAAAACTAAAAATGCAGTGTCAAAATCGAGAAAATTGAAAAAGTTAGTGACTTTTATGCAATTTATCCTTGATAATACTCATAATACATAATGGTTAGCATTTATCAAAATATATTTCGAGATTAGACAAATGAGAAAAACAAATATAAAAGGTAAAAGAAAAAATTATGAGGGGTGAAAACCCTAATTACGAATATTACATGATTTTGTATAAACATTTCATGGGTTTTTTGTTCTTTGGATACATGCGTCGTCCCATTTGCTCGTATGCTGCCGCCATTGGTCCATAACACTTTTTGTTCGTCTCCGGCCTTTGCAACTCTACCCATCTGACCCAGGGCCGTCTCAAGCCGATTTGGGACCCGGGACAAAATATAAAATGGGGCCCCTAGCGATAAAATTTTTTTATAATAAAAAAGGGCGGTAAATTAATCAAAAACAATCAAACGCAAGAAAAGAGTGAACTTTACTGTAGAATCCCTTAAGCGTTGAACGTCATAGGAAAAGTGATGAAAGTATTATAGCACATACTAACAATGGGGATTTGTAATACTCATAGTCATGTGTACATTTCTATTAACAGTATTAAAAGGAGTAGGATGCTATTAACAATGTTTAATAATTGATAGGAAAAGTAGTATTACAATCACAAATCTGAGTATCATAGGACATGATTTCAAAATAGAAAATGAGATTGGTGCCCAAAGTATTTTTCTTCAAACTCTGAGAAGTTGCAGATATCATTAAATGTTGCAAACTTTTAAAACTTCTTCCCCAAAATATGTTTTAGACACATATACTTTTGACTATTGTCTTTCTTGAAATAAAATATTAAATCATAAATTGTCCATTATGAAAAAGAAACAACGTTTTTTCTAAATAAAGCCTTTTAGCTTGGTTGGTACACTAATATCACACAAATGACCATTGTACCCTTGGTGGCTTTTTCTTTTGAAGGAACCAATTTTCAGCCAGCATAGCAACTTTTGCTACCTTAGTGCCTTCTGCACGTAATCAGTTAAACCAAAAGAATTAATAACTAAAAATACCCCTTTATTCCATTTAATATTTAATCTAACATCTCGACCTTACATAAACTTTTCTGAGTGATTTGGTATATTGTTATATGAGTTTTTTTATTGACATTTAACTTATGGATTAAAGAAGCGTTCATTCAGATCCACCCACTTGAATTTTCCACAACAAAATGAAAGCAAAGTTGCAGAAAAATGTTTATATGCCGCTAATATAGAAGATAAGGACACCTGAACATTCATTGTTTCATATGCAATTTCATCTAATACGCAAGAAGAAACACATCAACATAAGAGAGAATAAACCTTACTTTCTTATGATAAAAACTCGAAAATCAGCAACAATCCACCAAAAAAAATAAACCTGCAACTAAATGAGAGTAAAATATCAGAAAAAAACAAAATAAAAATCAGAAAAATAAAGAAAGAGGAATCGAAGGACTAACAAGGCAGAGTCAGATTAACAAAACATACAATTCAACTATTGTAACACCCGGCTTTTAAAACAAAAACACCCCTGAAAATTTTTCATTTATAATAAAGGTTTCATTACATAAAACCATAACAAAAGGGGTATATTTTAATAAAAACGGGTACAAGTGTATCAAGGAGAGTATAAAATACCAAATCTCCTTTAAAGCCGGGCTGCTACTGACAGCATCTATGAGTCCCACTTCATAGTCACGGACTCTATCTTTTCCCCTATCAGGATCATGCTAACCTGCAGGGACATTTAACAAATATCGTGAGCTATAAAGCTCAGTGAGTAATCAAATATGCAAATACCACATATTAGAAATACATTCATATATAGATCACTATATACGACAATTATCTTTCTAATCATCTTTTCAAATCAAATTCCATTTCATAGTCTCTTCCGACTAACAGTATGTATCTGTTCGGATATCGAATCCAAAGCACTAGCCTTACCGGCTAATCATATATCTCTTAGGATTTCGCATCCTACTTCATAGCCTTACAGGCTGGAACGTATACCATGTGATTATCAAATCACTTTATCACATCTAATCTGTTATTTGCATACCGATCATATCAATTCTGTCTGCCATCAAGGCCATATGTATATAAAAGAGAATAAACATTCAAATTCTCAATTATTGTTTCTGTCCCCTGTTTCTTAGTCATATCAGACTGTATCATGTTTCTGGACTATATAAGTCGCATCGTTTGTCATGGCTATACAAGTCGTACCAAAGCATTTTCAGCGTATAAATCATAGCCCGCAGGCCGCACCAGCAGTTTCATCATTTATTTTAAAGCCCAAGGTCGCACCAGCAGTTTCATCATTTATTTTAAAGCCCAAGGTCGCACCAGTTTGGGTTCAACAACCCGGAATCATAGCCATAAGGCTGCACCATTTCCATCTAATAATGTCATAGCCATATAGGCCGCACCGGTTGGATATAACATCCAATATCATAGCCACAAGTGGCCGCACCATCTATCAACAGTCTATTTCACAATCAATTATTGCTCATGGGTTTACCCGCTATTGCCTAGACTCACGGCTCCGTTCTTGTCATCGTAATGACTCACGGCTTATCCGGTATTGCCTTATTTAAGTGGACTCACAGCTCCGTTCTTGTCATCGCAATGACTCACGGCTTATCTGGTATTGTCGCATTACTGACTCACAGCTCCGTTCTTGTCTATAACAGACTCACGGCTTATCTGGTATTGTCATATCACAGATTATATATATATGTATTGACTCACAGCTCCGTTCTTGTCTTTCTCAGACTCACGGCTTATCTGGTATTGTCTTTTACATATATCTTTACACTTGTCATTTTCGTCCCTCGAAGCCGTTTCAACCTGTAATAGTTCAATCATCATATATCATATATGATATCAGTGAGATTACTCACCTGGATGTTAGCTGCATTTAAATCCTGGTTGTTTCTTGCCTTTGCATGCACCACAACCATTTTGTCCCATACCTATTTATCCATTTCATATCAAATGATAATAGGTTAATAATCATTTCAATTGACTCTAATACATAAGAGTCCAATATTATGCAACTATAAACCATCCCTAGATGATAAACTTTCCATTTATCAGCTTTTCACAAGTTTTACTATTCACCAGGGCATTCGTATCGATCTATAGTGCCCCCGAGGAGTCGAAAACTCAATTTAGTAATTTGCCCCGACTTTTCAAACCATTAAGGACTTATGGTTCAAGTTTGAGGTAAATCGGACAAGCCAAACAAAAGTTAGCATTTTGGACTCCCTGTCTAGTGGGCGCACTGCGCCAGGTATCAGGCGCACTGCGCCTGGGCGCACCCCGCCCTGATCCTGGGCGCACTGGGCCCTGCGCCTGGGCAGTCTCCTGATCAGTCGCGATTTGTGCACTGTAGCACGCAGTTTTTGCCTATCAAGTCCTTAATCCAGTTCTTAATCGTATGGGGTTTGTTTACTGACTAAAACCCTTTAATAATACAAGGTTTTAATCCAAAGAAACAACCTCAATCAATCAAATGCAGAAATTAGGGTTCTTGAGCCAAAACCCCAATTCATCAACAATAGCAACCTACTTCCATTTTTCTTGAATTAAGTCCTGTTAGCATGACTTATTATAAGTATTAAGCTACTTTCAACCACATATCATAACTGAAATTTGCAGATTTCAGTTTCTATCAAACCCATCAAGAATACCTCAAGAACTTGGCTAGAAAATCAAATTACTAACCTTGTTTAACTTAGGAATCACCAATTCCAAGCTATGATTCCAATTCCTTGCTTCAAGCTTCAAAGATTTCCAGGTTTTTGCTCTCAAAAACCCTTCCCGTTGCTGCACAAATGGCCAGTCAAAGAAGAGAGTCAACCTCTCTATTTATACTTCCAAAATTTACAAATTTGGTCCTTAAGTTCCATTTCTTGAACTTTGGCCACAATAATCAAGTTTTATGACATAAAACTTTCATTTCTTATATTTTTACCACAAGGAACAATATTTTTACACAATTGGTCCTTCACATGGTCAAATGACCAAATTACCCTTTTGTGGTAAAATGACCAATTTACCCCTTTTTACTAGAATAAACTTTCAAACACTTATAACACCATGTTAAATCATAAATACACTATGATTAACATTTTAATACTTAACAAAAGTGTCGTGGTGTTACAAATTCTCCCCTCCTTCAAAAGATTTCGTCCCCAAAATCATACAAACGAGCGAGGGTATTTCTATCTCGTTACAATATTGGTTTCCCATATCACATGGAACCATTTATGGTATTGCCTAAGCACTTAACCATTTTAATCTTCTTATCTCGTGGTTATATCACCATTCACATATCATTCCTCCGATTGTCCCGGGTACCATATCTACTTATCTATCTTTATCTCATCATGGGGGATTTGTTGGGAATTATCATTACATAATTTCTTTCTTGTCGTCCCAAAATTTTTTTTTTTTACCTTTCCAAAGGATTACTTTTCATACCACCATATTCCTTTATTTGGAATTTCAAAGGTTTTTACTTAATGATCTACATACCACTTTTATAAATTCTTATTCATTCTTCAAATTCGTTCGTACCCGTCAGGTATTCTCTTCAGTTTGTGCAATAAACTAGGATCTAGCCAACGGCTTTACTACATCTTCAATCCAATAAATTGGACGGTAACACGGTATTCCATACCATTCTTCATATGAGTCATCAACTACAAGCATGTAAGCTGCTATATCTTGAAAATTCTATCAGAGATAGCAAATTTTCTCATCTTCCACCAGGGTCTGCTGTGCATATTTTCAAGCACATCTTCTAAAGTCTGCATCATCAGCTCATTTTGTTCATCAATCTACGCTACTTGCAGAGACTTTATTGCAAAGTCTATAACAATGTTGTCCCCTTTATTGCAAAGTCTATAACAATGTTGTCCCCTTTCATTTTGTTATACTTCCAAAATTTACAAATTTGGTCCTTAAGTTCCATTTCTTGAACTTTGGCCACAATAATCAAGTTTTATGACATAAAACTTTCATTTCTTATATTTTTACCACAAGGAACAATATTTTTACACAATTGGTCCTTCACATGGTCAAATGACCAAATTACCCTTTTGTGGTAAAATGACCAATTTACCCCTTTTTACTAGAATAAACTTTCAAACACTTATAACACCATGTTAAATCATAAATACACTATGATTAACATTTTAATACTTAACAAAAGTGTCGTGGTGTTACAACTATGGTGAAGGCGTAAAGCACTGAACCTTACTTGCTTTTGGAGTGTTCCTCTTCTTCAGAAAACAGAAGCCCAGTCGACTATGGTGAAGGCTTGAAGCACTGAAGCGGTGAGGCCGTGAGGCCTGGATAAAAACAATCGGAGCACTGAAGCGTGAAGCACTAATCAGTCGACTACCAAGTAACCCAGCGAGAATGAGAATCAAAGCAATCGGAATCCAAAAACCAAAGAATATTATCGGAACTGTAGAAGAGGGAAAGATATTGAAGAGGGAAAGGGGAAATCGATTAAAGAGGGAAAGAGAGAAATCGAGAATCACCAATTTTCTTGGAACTCTAAAGACTGAAGCGTCGTTTGAGAAACCGATGAAATAGTTCTTTGAGAAACCGATGAAACCGTATTATGAAGCGTGGTGCGTGGAAGAAATACGGCAGGCGCGTGAGGTGTGAATTGTGTTCCCTCCTATACAGCCGACTCCTCTTTTGGGCTTTGGAGTTGGATTGGGCTACCGATTTTATCAATATTTTAGTAATAATATCATTTAAAAGGGGCCCTTTGGCGTTTGGGGGCCCGGGGCGGTCGCCCAGCCCATTGGGCCGGCCGTGATCTGACCTCTAGTCTTCTTGAATCTTGATGTAATTTATATTTATTGTGTTATTGTAATATGATAAATCAGAGAGAAAGAATCGATAATATGTCCTTGAAAATTGAAATATAACAAAGAAGAGAGATAAAAGAAGAAGAAAGATAAAGAAGAAAAGTTAGATCATAGACGAAGACTAAAAGTTATGGAGAAAGAAAATTGAATAGAAATCGTAGAAAAGTACCCTCTTGATAATTTCAACTTTTCATATTTGTTTTGTAAATTATAATTTTATATTCTAATATAACAATAAATAAACAAATGAGAAAATTACAGTCCTTGTGGTTTAGAGTAACTTGCACGCTTGGTTCTTAAATCTTTTTCTTTTAACTCGGACAGTCCCTAATGTTAGGTTTTGTTGTGTATGTGGTCCTTGCCATACATAAAAAAATTATTTTACCCTTAATAATTTATTTTTCAATTTATTTATTGTTTATTTATTATTTATATTATTAAATAAACACACCCCCACCTACCTAAACCGTACCCCACCCCACATTCTCCTGTTTCACATTTTCATCTCCTTCCCGTTTTCAATTTCTTGCCTTTTACCCACATCGAGATCGCCGGCGTGGTGGAGTTCTCATCGTTACTCTCCAACTTCGGTATCTACAAAGGAGACAACCCCTTCCCGTTTTCAATTTTTCGTTTTCAACTTCGGTATCTACAAGGGAGATCGCCGGCGTGGTGGAGTTCTCCTTCCCGTTTTCAATTTACTGCCTCTTTCCCCTAACTCCATCTTCTTCCCCTGCTCCTTTTCAATTTACTGCCTCTTTCCCCTAACTCCATCTTCTTCCCCTGCTCCTTTTCAATTTACTGCCTCTTTCCTCTAACTCCATCTTCTTCCCCTGCTCCTAACATCTTGTCGTTCAACAACTCCACTAACCTGGTTGTCTCTCATAAACTGACTGTCATAGCCACAATTAAAGCCTCCAGTAGCCGCCGCAGATGGTTTATCGTTAAGAATCAAAGCGAACCATCAGATTCTTCAAGACCCGGTAAGTAAAGTCTTGATATACTTTAAACATTTTGGAAAATTATTTATAGGTCTGTGAATTTTATTTGATATACCTTAGACAGTTAAAGCCTCCAGTAGCCGTACATGACGACCCTGCTTATATTTGATTATGTCAAAAGCATGTGAATTTTATTCAATTGGAAGGGGATTGGAGGAAAATGGGTTCAAAATCAAAACAAAATAAGCTCCAAATCAGACATTACCACTTACCAGTTTGGTTTTCGCTCTGAGCTTTCCCGATGTACTTTCCCTCGACGACCGGCGAGTACGAGGTGAAGTTGGTGTTGTTGGAATCCTAAGCCTCTAGTGGGTTTCCTGTTCAATCACCATAATTTCAGGGGAAACAAATTGATTGTGGAGAATCAATTTGTCTCTAATTAGTCTGCTTTCTTTCAATATAAATATCTGTATACTCGAGCTATGAAAATACAGATTTGTGAGAAACACTGTAATTGGTTTTAGAGATATATTTCCAATTATAATCAAAGAGTATATTTTGATATTTATTGTGTTTATACGTATTTAAATTGTGTTGAATACGTGAATTGGTATCTGAGAGTTTATACCTGACAGTCCGAGAAGAAGATGTCAGATATAGAAGATCCACCTGCTACTCCTCCGATGAGAATCAAGGAAGTCGGAAACACATCGGTGACTTGTCCGATGTTAACCCAGACAAATTACACTGTCTGGGCTCTACGCATGAAAGTCGTCCTGCGCATACACAAGGTTTGGTCAGAAATTGAGCCTGGAACAACTAATACTGAAGAAAAAGACTGCTTAGCAGTAGGTTTAATATACCAGGCGATTCCCGAAGCACTTGTGATGCAAATTGGGGATGTCAGCTCTGCAAAGTCTCTTTGGGATGCAATCAAGACCCGTCACGTCGGTGCCGATCGGGTGAAAGAAGCCCGGCTTCAAACCCTCACCATCGATTTCGATCGGTTGAGGATGAATGAAACCGAGTCAATAGACTCGTTTGCCGGAAAACTTTCGGGATTGGCTTCGAAATCCGCCTCACTCGGTGAAGCAATAGAAGAAACGAAGCTTGTGAAGAAGCTTCTGAAGGTAGTCCCTCGCTGATTCATCCACTTGGTCGCATCCCTCGAACAAGTGCTCGATTTGAAAACCGTCGGGTTCGATGACGTGGTCGGACGGTTGAAAGCTTATGAAGAGCGGATTCGAGGAGAAGAGGGAGGAGATGAACAAGGGAAGGTGTTGTTTACCCGGTCCGGCGGCGGCGGTGGATCGAATGGTAGCGGAGGTTCGAATCAACGAGGCGAGGGGAGAATTTCCGAATGTAGTAAAGAAGCGAATTGGGAAAGAAAGGGAAAAGGAGGCGGGTTAAGTCAAAGAGGATCCGGGTCGGGTGGCTCCAGTTCGGGCGGATCCGGGTCAAGTAATGGGTCTTGGTCCAATTCCCAGAAGCTCAAGTCCAATTCAAATAAAAACAAACAAAAAAACCAGCCCAATTCGAATTCTGGCCCAAACCAAAACGCGAAAAAGGATTTATCAAAAATTATTTGCTACCGATGTGATAAATCGGGCCATTTTACGCGTCCAAATGTCCGGAAAGAATTCAAAAGTTTCAAGAAATGAATTTTTCCGAATAAGAAGATGCCGATGAAACCGTATTTATTCACGAGACCGTATTTTTGAACGAAGCGAAGGTGATACCATCTAAATACAATTCACAAGAAAATGATGTGTGGTATTTGGATAACGGAGCGAGTAATCACATGACGGGAAATCGCTCATATTTTTCCGAACTCGACGAAGGAATAACCGGCAAACTAAAATTTGGCGATAATTCGAGTGTCGCGATCAAAGCAAAAGGCTCAATAATTTTCCAGGGAAAATCAGGCCAACAACGTTTGATAACGGAGATTTATTTCATTCCGGATCTGAAAAATAATATTTTCAGTCTCGGACAAGCAACTGAAGCCGGATGCGATATTCGGATGAAAGACAACTATTTGACGATACACGATGCCTACAACTGCTTATTAATGAAGGTACAAAGATCTTCAAATCGACTTTATAAAATAAAATTGACTATTGGTGAACCGAATTGCCTTCATTCAAGACTAAGTGAAGACACATGGCGCTGGCATGCAAGACTTGGGCACATCAATTTCGAGTCATTGAAAAAGATGTCCAAGAAAAAATCTAGTCAAAGGGTTACCACACCTTGACAGTGACAATCAATTATGTGAATCTTGTTTGGTGGGCAAACAAACAAGAAAGTCATTTCCATTAATGACGACGTACAAAGTGACACAACCTTTGGAGCTCGTTCACGGTGACTTATGCGGTCTTATCACACCGTCAACGATAGGTCAAAATCGGTATATTTTCACATTAATTGATGATTTTTCAAGGTATATGTGGATTTTTCTCTTAAAAGAGAAAAGTGAGGCGTTTTTTCACTTCAAGAAATTCAAAGCTTTGGCGGAGAATGAGCTCGGAAAGTCTTTGAAGGTGTTTCGAAGTGATCGAGGAGGTGAGTTTACTTCGCTTGAATTTAATTCCTTTTGTGATATAAATGGAATCAAACGCCATCTTACCGCCCCATATTCACCACAACAAAACGGTATTGTGGAACGAAGAAACCGAACGCTAATGGACATGACACGAAGTATCATGAAGGCGATGCATGTTCCAAATAACTTATGGGGAGAAGCGGTAAAACACTCCACAAATCTGATCAACCGTGTTTACACAAGAGTCCTTGGTGATACAACTCCTTACGAGAAGTTGTATGAAAGAAAACCGAATCTAGAGAATGTTCGTATCTTTAGGTGTCTAGCATATGCAAAAGTTGAACCAGTGAATCTCAAGAAGTTGGATGCAAGATCAAGACCACTAGTACATCTTGGTTCTGAACCGGGCACGAAAGCTTATCGGCTTTTTAACCCGGCTACACAAAAAATAATCATAAGTCGAGACGTTATTTTTGACGAGACAAAATGGTGGGATTGGGTCAAAGAAGCAAGTACCAAAAATGAAGAACCAGGGTCATTCATAGTTCCATGGGAATATCCGGAGAATGAAATGAACAACCAAGGAAACGATACCGAACCGATTGAATCAGACCATGAAATTGAAGATGGAGTACAGGTTCAAGAGAATGAGCAACCAAATCCGGTCATCAATACCCAACACCGAAGATCTACGAGACAAAGGAATCTTCCGATTCGACTTCAAGATTATGTGCTTAATCTTAACAACCTGGAAGAACTTCTCCTAACAACCAATGACGAGCCGGTATCGGTTGAAGAGGCGAAGAAAGAACCAGAGTGGGTTAAAGCCATGAATGCGGAAATCAATTCAATTAACAAGAATAATACATGGACTCTCGTAAACAAGCCTATGGGGGTGAAGGCAATTGGACTCAAATGGGTGTACAAGCTGAAGAAAAATGCAGATGGCACCATAAACAAACACAAGGCAAGGTTGGTTGCTAAAGGGTACGTGCAACAACCTGGTATTGATTTCCAAGAGGTATTTGCTCCGGTAGCTCGCATTGAAACCATCAGGTTTCTCATTGCCTTAACCGCTACTAATGGGTGGGAACTTCACCACTTGGATGTCAAAACGGCTTTCTTGCATGGAGAGTTGAAGGAAACTGTTTATGTGTTCCAACCGGAAGGCTACATAAGGAAAGGCGAAGAGCACAAGGTGTATCGTCTTTCAAAAGCGTTATATGGCCTTAGACAAGCACCAAGAGCATGGAATACGAAACTTGATGGGATTTTGAAGGGAATGAAATTTCACAAGTGCATGAAAGAACCATCGGTGTACCGGAAGAACGAAGGATCTAACTTGCTAATTTTAGCAATTTATGTTGATGACTTATTTGTTACAGGTACAAATTTGAACATGATCAAAAGGTTCAAATTTGACATGTCCAAGAACTTCGAGATGTCTGATCTTGGAATATTAACTTACTACCTGGGCATTGAAGTCAAACAGGATGAATCGGGGATTACAATAAACCAAGAAGCATATGCATAACGCATTCTGAAGGAAGCCGGTTTACATGATTGCAATCCGACCCACATTCCGATGGACCCAGGAACAAAATTGTCAAAGGCCGAAGATGAACCCGAAATCGACCCGACACAATATCGAAAGGTGGTAGGATGCCTTAGATATCTCTTGCAAACAAGACCCGATATGGCATAAGCGGTTGGAGTTATTAGACGATATATGCAGAATCCAAGAGAATCACATGGTAACGCAATCAAACACATCCTAAGGTACTTACGTGGAACAACGGGATACGAAATCAAGTACGAGAGGATGGGACAAAAACGACTTATTGGTTATAGTGATAGTAGTCATAATGTTGATCCAGATGACGGAAGAAGCACAACTGGTCATATCTTCTACTATGGGTCATCTCCGATAACCTGGTGTTCGCAAAAGCAAGATACCGTTGCTTTATCATCTTGCGAGGCAGAGTTCATGGCAGTCACCGCGGCTGCTTGTCAAGCAATATGGCTTCAAGATTTGCTAGGAGAAATCATGAACAAGGTGCAAGATAAGGTGGTCCTTAGGATTGATAACAAGTCGGCTATCGAACTAACGAAGAATCCAGTGTTTCACGGAAGAAGTAAACACATTCACACAAGATTTCACTTCATTCGTAATTGTGTTGAAAACGAACAAGTGGAGGTTGAGTACATTCCTGGTGTAGAACAAAAGGCGGACATTCTCACAAAACCATTGGCTCGAACCAAGTTTAAAGAAATGAGGAGCTTGATCGGGAACAAAGATGTCTCTAGAAGGACTTAGAGATTCGGGGGTGATTGTTGGAATCCTAAGCCTCTAGTGGGTTTCCTGTTCAATCACCATAATTTCAGGGGAAACAAATTGATTGTGGAGAATCAATTTGTCTCTAATTAGTCTGCTTTCTTTCAATATAAATATATGTATACTCGAGCTATGAAAATACAGATTTGTGAGAAACACTGTAATTGGTTTTAGAGATATATTTCCAATTATAATCAAAGAGTATATTTTGATATTTATTGTGTTTATACGTATTTAAATTGTGTTGAATACATGAGGTGTTAGCGGGATCTTTGAACTTTGATTTTGGTTTGATTTCAGGTTTGAATTTCCACTTTGATTTTGGTTTGAATACGGGTTTAATTTTGATTTGGTGTCGGTGGTAACCAGGTCGTGGTCGTTGGAGGTGAAGGGGTGCTGATGATGGTTGTCGGATTTTTGGTCGATGTTCACTCTGTGTTCGTCGATTGATTTCAAGAGAGAGAGAGGGGAGATCTAATACGTGGGGATGTGGGATTTTTTTGTAATTCAAAAATAATAATATAATACAAAGAAATCAAAAAAAATTAATAAAGGTAAAATAGTTTTTTTTATGTCTAGCAGGGACCACAGACGCAATAAAACCTAACATTAAGGACTGTCCGAGTTAAGAAATAGACTTAGGGACTAAGCGTACAAATTACCTCAAACCACAAGAACCCTTCGTGTAATTTTCTCTAAACAAAATTAAAATGTTAGAAAGACAAATGTCACATGCTATTGTTTTTCGTTTATACCTATCACATAGTTATTGATTGAAACATGAATGTCGATACCATTTGTTAGTTTATAACATCCAAAACATTTGTCAACTCTCATATATTTCAAACATATGTATATGTAGTTAATGTTATAATTTATATTAAAAATAAACTAATTTAGACTTGATTGCTAATTTATTTACCTTTTTTTGTTTAAAATCGAAATTGTTTATATATTTATTGTTTTTTATTGTTTGTATTTTGTGTTACATGTTTATAATTTTGTCGATTTTTACTTATTATGAGGATTGATTATGAGCTTTTGAAGATTATTATTTTGAGTATAATGTTGAGATATTCACTCATATATTTTTGAAGTTACATTTTATCTTTAATATTAAAGCTAATAATATACCTGCCTATATGATATTATCGACAAACCGACCTGGTAATCGAACATTTTTACATGTTTATTTTGATACATCAATTAAGCTGGACGCATATAAGTGTGAATCATAGATTCACCACTGCATAAATACTAAGTTAAATGTTGATACATCAAAAATACTAAAGTTACTACAACAAATTAGACATTCACCCATGACCATATTCATGGATAATCCATAGGTAATGGACTTTATCCATGGTTTCCTAGATAACAAAATATGTGGGTAATATGCTCGTGGTCAATTTTTCTCACAAATTACCTACAGATTTACCCTCAAGTTATCCATAAAAAATTTTACCTACAGATTTACCACAAATATTTTACACACAAATTTACTCATGACTTATCCACAGAGTTGTTATCCACAAATATTGTACCCATGTATTATCCACGACAAGCTTATCCATGAATTATCCACGTACTTCTTACCCTTAGATTATCCACGTATTTTTTACCCACAAATTATTTATGGCATGACAACTTTGCCATATAATGGTTACCCATGGTTTTCCATAATTTTTTGTTGGCGATTTTGTGGATAATCTATGGGTAACATAACAAAATTGAAAAAACATTTAGAATTTAGAGAAAATCAAGATTTTTTATAATTGATATAAAAAAAATATAATATGGCAAACCAAAAATATTTTTGCAATATCGACCAAAGTCATAAACATAAATCTAGAAAGTTTCAAATACAATAACTTCAAACATAAAACTAAGTATTTTCCCCACCGCTTTGCATGAATTTATTCCAAATTTCTTCCATACGTTTTTCATAGTTGTTTGAAGTACAATAGACTGGTCATATTTTTTTTTTTTTCCGAATTTGTTTGAGTCGGTTTTGCAAGTCACCGTATCTAAAATATATTATAACAATCAATATAATTAGTAAATAATATAGTGAAAGATAGACCGTACTTACTCATTTTACCAAAATGATAAATCAAACAATGATAGCAACTTAAGTACTTGTTTTACCAAAAAATGATGAATCAAACAAGTTATATCCATTATGACAATTGACAACATACTTTATTTTCCTTTTTATAATAACAAACTCTAGATTATTTTACCAATATACTTATATTTTTATACATAATAGCAACATAATTACATTTGTTATTCATAATGGCAACACACTTATATTTTTTATAGATGATAGCAATACATTTTATTTTTCAATTCATAAAAACAGATGATCTTAATTATAAGATTATACATGCTACCGATTTGTCTCCTTCAAATTTTGTTTATCTATCTTTGTCTCTTGACAATGCCTAGTTATATCAAGTATTTTAGGCGTTGTTGAGCCCTGTTCTTGGTAAAATTATATCATATATGCATGGGTATTCTCACTTTTCGTGTCAGGACTTGTCTGGAGAAAAAGAGCATAAACAGGGACTAAAAGTGTACAAAAAGGAAAAAGTATGGAAAGAATGCAAAATCAAGAGAAGACGTACGTGCGCCGCGGATTTATCTCCTGCGCGACGCGGATGTAAGGCGGTGGAACACATTTAAATGACGAAAAAACGGGGAACGGATAAGTACGCGCGCCGTGGATTTCACATTTGCGCGGCGCGGTCACGGGAAATTTGCAACTATAAATAGAGGCATTTCCGGCCGAAAACCCTAGCAAAGACTTGGTGTAAACATCGACCTAGAAGCTCTTTGACTCGAGGAATCCATTTCAGAAGCTATAATTTGGTATTTTCATGTTTTTAGATTTTATTTCACTTTAGTTAAATGTTTGTAAGCTTGAGTTGAATCTTTGGGTGTGACAACCATTGATCTCCAGCTTAGGGTTCTGTTTTTAGTAGTGTTTAGCTACTGATTTTGACGTTTGGATATTGGTTTGAGTAAATGAAATCATTCGGTTAATGTTAATATTGATTTTTCGGTATTTTGGATGTTAGTTTGTTATTTGGTTGTTTGATTGTGATTGAACTTGTTTGTGATTTGGTTGGGACTGTTTTCCCTTGCTGAAAACAGTAGCTAACTTGGTTAGGTTAGGCATTAAACCTTGGTTATTAACTGTCTCATAGGACTGTTAGTTATTAGCTAGTTTATGCTATGCTTGGTTTTGCTAGTTTGGATGCCTTCAATTGCTCCTGATTCAGAGATGCACTTCTGAGTTCAGAAAGTAACTAGGTCATTTGGACATAGCTAAGCTTGGCTTGGGTGTTTGAATATTGCTTTGAGGTAGACAGATAGAAATTAATTCCTCCGACTATAGCCGTGACACTATTAGTTGGTAATCTCTCATCTAGGCTGACCACGTAGCTCCTGTGGATCGACCCTGACTCCACTATACTAGTGAATGTTAGGTTATTTCTTATTTTTGACCGCATGACGACCTCTGCGTGCACGTCAAATTTTGGCGCCGTTGCCGGGGATTTTCTACCCCGTGGATTTTCTGGTGATGGAATATGAAAGTCCGGATGATGCGCCTGCGCTTATCTTAGGACGGCCATTCCTAGCTACTGCTGGTTCAGTGATCGACTGCAAGACTGGAGACATGGATATTTTCTTCGGGACCAGGAAAAGGAGATTGAATATGTTTGGGAACCCAATTTCGTTACCTTCGGAAGATAACGGCAAACCAGCAGACAGAAAAACATTAATGGATCCAGGAACCAGAAGTAAAGAAAAGATATGGACACGTACGGGGGAAGGTGGAAAGGAAGAAGTTTTAAAGGAGACCAAAAACCACCCGCTGTCCGCCATCAACAAGGAACAACTGCTGGAAATGATAGAAATGATGGAAGCAAGGCATCAGCAATATGAAAGAGAATCCGGAAAACGTGAGGCGAATGTTTTCGAACTATTGAAATCTCAACAACAATGGATCAGTGGTGTGAGTGATCGGATGACCCAACTCACATCCCTTATGACGATGATGGCCAATAATTTCATGCCGGAATATCAGCAAATGTCATCAAGAAGCCAAGAAGAAGAAGAAGAAGAAGGGTCAGCTTAGGAGCTGCACGTCTGGCTGAAGACGTTAAACTTAGCACTTGTTGGGAGGCAACCCATCGTGTCATAAGTAGGTTTTATATTTCTTAGGATTAATTTAGAAAATACATCAATCGTTTGCAGGTATTAGTGGTTTGAAGCAAGTGTAGGGTCGTGTGAAAAGGTTTTGAAATCTTCAAGACCGCGCCGCGGGTTTTGGACTTGCGCGACGCGGGGTCGAAACTCAACCCGATGCGCAGGGGTTGAATTAGCGACACGCGCGCCGCGGAAACAAGAAATGCGCGCCGCGGGAAACGATCAGACGGTTTTCGCCTTTATCCGGTGAGCCGCGGCTCACAACTCAAATCACACGACTCGGAGCTCTGGTGATCAAAAATTTCTCGCATTTTTTCTTGCTTATTGTGTTGCTACTACCAAGGTACACTCTTTTAACTATTTATTAGCTGTTTAAACTAGTTATTAGGTAGTTAATTTTAGGGTTTTATTCCAAAAAGTTCAAAAACTTAGAATCACTAATGCTAGCCCATAGGGTGTTTGTTTTGCCAAATGGACACCCTAGATGAGCTAATCGGAACCTAGGTTACCTTGTGGTATCATTAAATTGAGATTTAGCAGGTTAAAATGGGGATTTGATCCCGGGTTTGCAAACAGGCGTACGCCGCGCCGCGCCCTTGCTCTTGGGCCGCGCCGCGGTTCGGTAGGGAAGAAAAAGGACTGATTTTGCAAAACTTTTTGTTTTGTGGCTATATTTTTCTTTTGCAGATGATGTTCAGACGAGATCATGCCTTCCTTCAGTTTCCCGCAGAGCTTGACACTTCGGTGGAGTATACCTCGCGGAGGGACGCTTTGATTCATCGCCGGGTCCTTGAGGCGACAGTTATAGACCGAGACATCTTGAGGGACGCTGGGCTTTGGGGTGCGATTGAGCCATTCTTACATCGCACCTGGACCCACGAGGAGGCATCATTCACATGCCGTGGCTGGGACAGGATTATGGCCACGGACGAGGACGTGGTCTACACGGAGCTGCTATTGGAGTTCATCTCCACTGTCCACTTCGCTCCCCGGGCGGGAGACCCACGCTCCAGGATGGTCCGTTTTCGCTTGGGAGGTGTGCACCGGGAGTGCAACCTCCGGGAGTTCGGGAGGCGCACGGGCATTTACACGCCAGCGGACCTCCAGCATCGTTTCTTCACCCGGTTCTTCGGGTCATGCATTCAGGGGGAGCCGGAGCGCCCTCCCAACATGGAGGTTTGGGCACCGCTGTCCAACGTCAGGTATGAGGCAGGGGCCTCGAGGGAGAGCCACTTACGTGATCCTCTTCATCGCCTCATGCACCGGATCGTCTCCACCTCCATCATGCATCGGGAGGGGGGCGAAAAGGTGTCGGGCGATGACATGACATTTTTGTGGGTTCTCCTCGACCCGTCCCGATTCCTCCATCTTCCCTTTGCCCTCGCGATCGCCTTCTCCACCCACGCGACCGGCGCCTCCTCCAGCAGCCCTTTAGCCAGGGGGTATTTCATTACCGGCCTGGCCCGTTCCTATGGCATTCTTACTGCCCCAGTAGCTGCCTCTTTGACTGCTCTGCCTCCATCGCGCACTCCAGCACGCACTTTGGAGAGGATGTTGCTCATTGAGCAACAGCGACCAGGGCAGTACATCCGGGCTCCGATCGAGCCTCCTCAAGCACCTCAGCCTGCATATGCCCAGCCCGGTAGGAGACGCCGAAGGCCAGAGCCACCAGCACCAGAGCCTGCACAGCCGCGGCCACAGCAGGATGACTCATCAGCCCTCAGCCGGCTGGAGGCCAGAGTCACGCAGATTGAGGGCCAGCTCACGAGAGTCTTGGACCAGCTCGAGTGGATCGGGGAGGTACTTATTCAGACTGCATCTGTCCAGGGCCACCGTCCTCGACCATTTCCATCCCGGTCTCACGATCATGAGGCTGGACCCTCCAGGCCGCCTGGTAGTGATTGATATATTCTTTCTTTCTTTCTTTCTTTCTTTCATTTTCTTTTTATATGTATAAACTTATGACACATCTATCTGTATATTATTTTATTATTTTCTGTCATGTGTGTTTTCATTTTTGTTAAGTTGTGCATGATATATTAAATTGAGAGGGAGTTGTCTCAGACAAGTGTGGGGTCACCGTGACCCTCCACTTGTCTTGACCACCGGCGTGTCCTACTGTAGCGCTACAACTCCAGCAGCATATGAATCGAGGATCTTTTTTGTACGCATTATACCTGTGATATTGAGCACCAAGCAGTCCATCGTCCAAAAAGGGGTAACTCTTTCTCCCTTGCTTTGAACTAATTTTTGTACAACGGGGACGTTGTACGGTTTTAAGTGTGGGGTGTGGACGGTCGAAAGAGATATTTTTGAAATTTTTGCAGAACTGATCAATTTTTCAAATTTTAGCAATATTTTTTAAAATTTTTAATGAATTGCAATTTTGAAATGAATGGTTTTTGATTGTGATAGAATCAGTATTTTTCAAGAAATACTGTTTAGTTGTAATCATGCTATTAGTTAGTCAAATAAGTTGAGTTTTACGAGTTTAGAAGATTGAGCCGTTTTAGGATTGGAATTTAGGAAGGAAAAGTCAATCTGTGGCCTTTGTTGTTCGAGCCGGTAAGTCTAAAATGGGTGGGCCTTATGCACCTTACCACCTAAGATCGTCTGGTCTGGGATGGTATTTCTGAAAGCTCGCTACACGGACAACATCGAAAGTCATGGACAATTCCTTAATGGCCTTTAGAATCTGAACGAGTAAGTACACTATATTGTGGACAGAAAGTTTGTAATCAAGGGTTCTCTAAAAAGCCATGAATTCCAAAGAACAGCTCAATTATGTTTTCACAAACTATTCCATTCTAACTCGAAGAGCAATAAGCTTTGAAACTAAACACATTCAAAAACTGTTCGATTCCCTATTATAATTTGTTAAAAACTCTCTTGCTTGGGGACAAGCAAGGCACAAGTGTGGGGTGTTTGACAACGCCTAGTTATATCAAGTATTTTAGGCGTTGTTGAGCCCTGTTCTTGGTAAAATTATATCATATATGCATGGGTATTCTCACTTTTCGTGTCAGGACTTGTCTGGAGAAAAAGAGCATAAACAGGGACTAAAAGTGTACAAAAAGGAAAAAGTATGGAAAGAATGCAAAATCAAGAGAAGACGTACGCGCGCCGCGGATTTATCTCCTGCGCGACGCGGATGTAAGGCGGTGGAACACATTTAAATGACGAAAAAACGGGGAACGGATAAGTACGCGCGCCGTGGATTTCACATTTGCGCGGCGCGGTCACGGGAAATTTGCAACTATAAATAGAGGCATTTCCGGCCGAAAACCCTAGCAAAGACTTGGTGTAAACATCGACCTAGAAGCTCTTTGACTCGAGGAATCCATTTCAGAAGCTATAATTTGGTATTTTCATGTTTTTAGATTTTATTTCACTTTAGTTAAATGTTTGTAAGCTTGAGTTGAATCTTTGGGTGTGACAACCATTGATCTCCAGCTTAGGGTTCTGTTTTTAGTAGTGTTTAGCTACTGATTTTGACGTTTGGATATTGGTTTGAGTAAATGAAATCATTCGGTTAATGTTAATATTGATTTTTCGGTATTTTGGATGTTAGTTTGTTATTTGGTTGTTTGATTGTGATTGAACTTGTTTGTGATTTGGTTGGGACTGTTTTCCCTTGCTGAAAACAGTAGCTAACTTGGTTAGGTTAGGCATTAAACCTTGGTTATTAACTGTCTCATAGGACTGTTAGTTATTAGCTAGTTTATGCTATGCTTGGTTTTGCTAGTTTGGATGCCTTCAATTGCTCCTGATTCAGAGATGCACTTCTGAGTTCAGAAAGTAACTAGGTCATTTGGACATAGCTAAGCTTGGCTTGGGTGTTTGAATATTGCTTTGAGGTAGACAGATAGAAATTAATTCCTCCGACTATAGCCGTGACACTATTAGTTGGTAATCTCTCATCTAGGCTGACCACGTAGCTCCTGTGGATCGACCCTGACTCCACTATACTAGTGAATGTTAGGTTATTTCTTATTTTTGACCGCATGACGACCTCTGCGTGCACGTCAAATTTTGGCGCCGTTGCCGGGGATTTTCTACCCCGTGGATTTTCTGGTGATGGAATATGAAAGTCCGGATGATGCGCCTGCGCTTATCTTAGGACGGCCATTCCTAGCTACTGCTGGTTCAGTGATCGACTGCAAGACTGGAGACATGGATATTTTCTTCGGGACCAGGAAAAGGAGATTGAATATGTTTGGGAACCCAATTTCGTTACCTTCGGAAGATAACGGCAAACCAGCAGACAGAAAAACATTAATGGATCCAGGAACCAGAAGTAAAGAAAAGATATGGACACGTACGGGGGAAGGTGGAAAGGAAGAAGTTTTAAAGGAGACCAAAAACCACCCGCTGTCCGCCATCAACAAGGAACAACTGCTGGAAATGATAGAAATGATGGAAGCAAGGCATCAGCAATATGAAAGAGAATCCGGAAAACGTGAGGCGAATGTTTTCGAACTATTGAAATCTCAACAACAATGGATCAGTGGTGTGAGTGATCGGATGACCCAACTCACATCCCTTATGACGATGATGGCCAATAATTTCATGCCGGAATATCAGCAAATGTCATCAAGAAGCCAAGAAGAAGAAGAAGAAGAAGGGTCAGCTTAGGAGCTGCACGTCTGGCTGAAGACGTTAAACTTAGCACTTGTTGGGAGGCAACCCATCGTGTCATAAGTAGGTTTTATATTTCTTAGGATTAATTTAGAAAATACATCAATCGTTTGCAGGTATTAGTGGTTTGAAGCAAGTGTAGGGTCGTGTGAAAAGGTTTTGAAATCTTCAAGACCGCGCCGCGGGTTTTGGACTTGCGCGACGCGGGGTCGAAACTCAACCCGATGCGCAGGGGTTGAATTAGCGACACGCGCGCCGCGGAAACAAGAAATGCGCGCCGCGGGAAACGATCAGACGGTTTTCGCCTTTATCCGGTGAGCCGCGGCTCACAACTCAAATCACACGACTCGGAGCTCTGGTGATCAAAAATTTCTCGCATTTTTTCTTGCTTATTGTGTTGCTACTACCAAGGTACACTCTTTTAACTATTTATTAGCTGTTTAAACTAGTTATTAGGTAGTTAATTTTAGGGTTTTATTCCAAAAAGTTCAAAAACTTAGAATCACTAATGCTAGCCCATAGGGTGTTTGTTTTGCCAAATGGACACCCTAGATGAGCTAATCGGAACCTAGGTTACCTTGTGGTATCATTAAATTGAGATTTAGCAGGTTAAAATGGGGATTTGATCCCGGGTTTGCAAACAGGCGTACGCCGCGCCGCGCCCTTGCTCTTGGGCCGCGCCGCGGTTCGGTAGGGAAGAAAAAGGACTGATTTTGCAAAACTTTTTGTTTTGTGGCTATATTTTTCTTTTGCGGATGATGTTCAGACGAGATCATGCCTTCCTTCAGTTTCCCGCAGAGCTTGACACTTCGGTGGAGTATACCTCGCGGAGGGACGCTTTGATTCATCGCCGGGTCCTTGAGGCGACAGTTATAGACCGAGACATCTTGAGGGACGCTGGGCTTTGGGGTGCGATTGAGCCATTCTTACATCGCACCTGGACCCACGAGGAGGCATCATTCACATGCCGTGGCTGGGACAGGATTATGGCCACGGACGAGGACGTGGTCTACACGGAGCTGCTATTGGAGTTCATCTCCACTGTCCACTTCGCTCCCCGGGCGGGAGACCCACGCTCCAGGATGGTCCGTTTTCGCTTGGGAGGTGTGCACCGGGAGTGCAACCTCCGGGAGTTCGGGAGGCGCACGGGCATTTACACGCCAGCGGACCTCCAGCATCGTTTCTTCACCCGGTTCTTCGGGTCATGCATTCAGGGGGAGCCGGAGCGCCCTCCCAACATGGAGGTTTGGGCACCGCTGTCCAACGTCAGGTATGAGGCAGGGGCCTCGAGGGAGAGCCACTTACGTGATCCTCTTCATCGCCTCATGCACCGGATCGTCTCCACCTCCATCATGCATCGGGAGGGGGGCGAAAAGGTGTCGGGCGATGACATGACATTTTTGTGGGTTCTCCTCGACCCGTCCCGATTCCTCCATCTTCCCTTTGCCCTCGCGATCGCCTTCTCCACCCACGCGACCGGCGCCTCCTCCAGCAGCCCTTTAGCCAGGGGGTATTTCATTACCGGCCTGGCCCGTTCCTATGGCATTCTTACTGCCCCAGTAGCTGCCTCTTTGACTGCTCTGCCTCCATCGCGCACTCCAGCACGCACTTTGGAGAGGATGTTGCTCATTGAGCAACAGCGACCAGGGCAGTACATCCGGGCTCCGATCGAGCCTCCTCAAGCACCTCAGCCTGCATATGCCCAGCCCGGTAGGAGACGCCGAAGGCCAGAGCCACCAGCACCAGAGCCTGCACAGCCGCGGCCACAGCAGGATGACTCATCAGCCCTCAGCCGGCTGGAGGCCAGAGTCACGCAGATTGAGGGCCAGCTCACGAGAGTCTTGGACCAGCTCGAGTGGATCGGGGAGGTACTTATTCAGACTGCATCTGTCCAGGGCCACCGTCCTCGACCATTTCCATCCCGGTCTCACGATCATGAGGCTGGACCCTCCAGGCCGCCTGGTAGTGATTGATATATTCTTTCTTTCTTTCTTTCTTTCTTTCATTTTCTTTTTATATGTATAAACTTATGACACATCTATCTGTATATTATTTTATTATTTTCTGTCATGTGTGTTTTCATTTTTGTTAAGTTGTGCATGATATATTAAATTGAGAGGGAGTTGTCTCAGACAAGTGTGGGGTCACCGTGACCCTCCACTTGTCTTGACCACCGGCGTGTCCTACTGTAGCGCTACAACTCCAGCAGCATATGAATCGAGGATCTTTTTTGTACGCATTATACCTGTGATATTGAGCACCAAGCAGTCCATCGTCCAAAAAGGGGTAACTCTTTCTCCCTTGCTTTAACTAATTTTTGTACAACGGGGACGTTGTACGGTTTTAAGTGTGGGGTGTGGACGGTCGAAAGAGATATTTTTGAAATTTTTGCAGAACTGATCAATTTTTCAAATTTTAGCAATATTTTTTAAAATTTTTAATGAATTGCAATTTTGAAATGAATGGTTTTTGATTGTGATAGAATCAGTATTTTTCAAGAAATACTGTTTAGTTGTAATCATGCTATTAGTTAGTCAAATAAGTTGAGTTTTACGAGTTTAGAAGATTGAGCCGTTTTAGGATTGGAATTTAGGAAGGAAAAGTCAATCTGTGGCCTTTGTTGTTCGAGCCGGTAAGTCTAAAATGGGTGGGCCTTATGCACCTTACCACCTAAGATCGTCTGGTCTGGGATGGTATTTCTGAAAGCTCGCTACACGGACAACATCGAAAGTCATGGACAATTCCTTAATGGCCTTTAGAATCTGAACGAGTAAGTACACTATATTGTGGACAGAAAGTTTGTAATCAAGGGTTCTCTAAAAAGCCATGAATTCCAAAGAACAGCTCAATTATGTTTTCACAAACTATTCCATTCTAACTCGAAGAGCAATAAGCTTTGAAACTAAACACATTCAAAAACTGTTCGATTCCCTATTATAATTTGTTAAAAACTCTCTTGCTTGGGGACAAGCAAGGCACAAGTGTGGGGTGTTTGACAACGCCTAGTTATATCAAGTATTTTAGGCGTTGTTGAGCCCTGTTCTTGGTAAAATTATATCATATATGCATGGGTATTCTCACTTTTCGTGTCAGGACTTGTCTGGAGAAAAAGAGCATAAACAGGGACTAAAAGTGTACAAAAAGGAAAAAGTATGGAAAGAATGCAAAATCAAGAGAAGACGTACGCGCGCCGCGGATTTATCTCCTGCGCGACGCGGATGTAAGGCGGTGGAACACATTTAAATGACGAAAAAACGGGGAACGGATAAGTACGCGCGCCGTGGATTTCACATTTGCGCGGCGCGGTCACGGGAAATTTGCAACTATAAATAGAGGCATTTCCGGCCGAAAACCCTAGCAAAGACTTGGTGTAAACATCGACCTAGAAGCTCTTTGACTCGAGGAATCCATTTCAGAAGCTATAATTTGGTATTTTCATGTTTTTAGATTTTATTTCACTTTAGTTAAATGTTTGTAAGCTTGAGTTGAATCTTTGGGTGTGACAACCATTGATCTCCAGCTTAGGGTTCTGTTTTTAGTAGTGTTTAGCTACTGATTTTGACGTTTGGATATTGGTTTGAGTAAATGAAATCATTCGGTTAATGTTAATATTGATTTTTCGGTATTTTGGATGTTAGTTTGTTATTTGGTTGTTTGATTGTGATTGAACTTGTTTGTGATTTGGTTGGGACTGTTTTCCCTTGCTGAAAACAGTAGCTAACTTGGTTAGGTTAGGCATTAAACCTTGGTTATTAACTGTCTCATAGGACTGTTAGTTATTAGCTAGTTTATGCTATGCTTGGTTTTGCTAGTTTGGATGCCTTCAATTGCTCCTGATTCAGAGATGCACTTCTGAGTTCAGAAAGTAACTAGGTCATTTGGACATAGCTAAGCTTGGCTTGGGTGTTTGAATATTGCTTTGAGGTAGACAGATAGAAATTAATTCCTCCGACTATAGCCGTGACACTATTAGTTGGTAATCTCTCATCTAGGCTGACCACGTAGCTCCTGTGGATCGACCCTGACTCCACTATACTAGTGAATGTTAGGTTATTTCTTATTTTTGACCGCATGACGACCTCTGCGTGCACGTCATCTCTCCTTTTCTACTTCAATGCTTTCGCCATTTTTTCAATCTTGAACTACAATGGCTTTGATACCACTTTGTTGGAGGAAGACATTGAAGAAGAAATATTAAAGGATGAAAACTTGTGCACAATGTAAAAACTTTATTAATTACTTCCAACTGCTTTCATACACGACTTACAGCACTATATATACACATAATTGTCAAAACAGTTGCACCCTTTCATGGTGACTATTGAGACATAACTATGTACCAATAACCAACATATAGAACCGCTACACCCTTTCATGACATCGGTTCAAAGACAACCATACCAATAACTTCTATAACCGACCAATTACCAAATTAACCCTAATTAATACAAAATATTTAATTCTAGCTTAACTTTCAACAAAAACACCTTTGCACCCTTTATATACTCTGGGTTAGCTCCATCTACACAAAATGGGTCAATTAGGATCCGTGTGTCTTTTAAGCGTTGAGGAAACGAGCTGCAGTCCACAACTTTCTTGGACTAGCAGAAGAAATCCTTCAACAATTGCCAGCTTGCACATCCAACCATGCTCTACTCCAAGATCCGATCCAGCTCCATTATTCTATAGCCCAAAAGCGTTCAAGCTTACATATACACTCATCTACCCCGATAAATATCGTCTGCAACCCAAACAACGGTATTAAATAGAAAAATAACTCTATAATTTAAAACTAGAAAAAAATTGAGATTGCTTATCTGAATAAGTCACATTTCTCAACAGTTTTGTATAATTAGTGCCAAAAAGATATCAACATGTTTCTTTAACCTTAATATAAACCAAGAATAGGTTTTCCTATATGACCTATCAAGAGTTTTGAAGTTATAGATTATGTCAAGAGCAAGAATTCTAAGTCTAAAGGTATAGAGTCTAATGGGAGCCATACATACTCAACATCTTAATCCTTTTGGAAAATATTTATAGAACTGATTGAATTGTTCATGATTGAGTTATAATAGCATTAGGTTACCCATTTTACTGAACACATCTTTTTTCAATTCAAACGACCCTTTTAACCTCCCTTTCTCTAGCATTTTCATGTCATGGACGATACCTTGAAGATTTTCCTTAACCTAAGAAGGGGAAAGTTAGAGACTTTTTAAAACTTCTGTAATTAAGTATATATTGTAATGATACAAAAACTAATAATTACATGGAAGTATATGTAGTATATGTTACCTTATCTTGATTCAACGCACGCACACTTAATGACTCTTCATGACGCCATAGTCTACTCTTTTTCCAGGGCTTCATAGATTCTTGCTCAACTAAATCTCTCCCAAATTCTTGAAGCAAATTATGCATTCTCAACATGTTGCTTGGTCCGATCCTAAGAAATTTTCTATCAATGAGATTTCTCATCCCAAGTAGTGTATAGATACCACGTGCCTTTAATATTATTTCAGTGAACTCTCTGTCCTTTCCAACGAAAAAGCAAGCAATATGCTTAAATAACTCCTTATCGCTTTTTGATGGCAATGAGTCAAAGCTTATTTGCAAGATCTTTTTTATACGAGAATCAGTTTCTTTCTTTAACTCATCTACGTAATCCTCCCATTCAACGGCATCTCGATTACGTAGAGACTTCCCTAAAATCTCAATAGCCAAAGGATGTCCTTCACAATAATGCACAAGGTTTTTCGACACCTCTTCATAACCTTCCTTTGGAACACGACACATGAATGCATGAAAACTTAATAATTGTAGTGACGCATTCTTATGTAAGCCTTCAAGTAAGTGTGTTGAATGTTTATGCCGAGGTATGAAGTTGAAGAGTATATAACTTTGTGCCAAAGACACATCTTTCGTTGTTATTATAATTTTGCTTCTGGGATGAAAACCTTTATTTCCTAGCAAGGCATCCAATTGCTCAAGGCTATCGATACCATCAAGAACTAGAAACACCTTTTTACGAAGTAGAATATTCTCAATCTTATGTGTGTAACTAGAAACTTCATGAACGTGAATCAGACTCTTTTTTGAAATGTCATCAAATAGTTTTTCCTGTAAATCAAGTAATCCATCAAACTGTTCTGCACATCTCCTTCCAATATCTTCAATAAAACTACTTCTATTGAAAGCATGATAGTGTAAGCCATATACATATTTCCCCAGAGATGTTTTCCCAATTCCGTCCATACCCGATATAGTAAGAATGTCAGCAGTATGTGAGGATCCACCTTTCAACCATAAAGTAATGAAATTAATGGAATATTGCATCCCAATAAGAAATGACAAATCACATTGAGAGTATACGCCTAGTCTAACTTTAATGTCCGCAACAATTTCTTCAATAAACTCCGTCTCTCTCTTGAAAACTTACTTCATTGAGAACTACAAACACTAAATTGTAAACAAAGCAACCCGGTCTAAATTTCAATAAGAACTAAAAATAGTCTTCATAAATAAGTTTTTGCATAAACAATGAATTATGCTAGACTTGTAATATTTAGTTGTAAATATATCTTTTTAAAAGGATGTTATAGTTAGAATGTCAAAATGCTTCTTGGTAATTACCGGCCATATGCATCTTCCCCTTTTAGATTGGCAACTTCCGTAAGGGCTTTTTTCCATTGCTCAATCTTCTAAAAACATTGACTTTTCCTCTCGACAATTGTCTGAAACTCCATTCTTTGTTTATGCTTTGCTAATGCATCTCCAAAGCTTCCTTCTTGGTTCCTAACATCTGCGGGTTTAACATGATAGAAGATAGGGATCACAATATGATTAGAGACCCTACGCCTTTCAAGGATTAATACAAGTTCGTCAAGGCACCATTTCGAAAAAGCATAGTTCTTGGACAACACAACAATTGAAACCCTTGACCCTTTGATTGATCTATCAAGTTCTGGTTTAAGATCTTCTCCTGTTTGGATATCTTCATCATCCAGGAAGGTGTGGATGTTGGCATCAATCAGTGCCTTAAGTAGGTGGTCAGTGAAACTATGACGGGTGTCTTCACCTCTGAAGCCTAGGAACACATCATATATGTGATCATGAGCTGATGAATATCCTACTGAAAGTTCATCGAGAATCGCCATTATGTATACGTAAATATCTAGTATCAATTTCAGAGATGAAATGGGATGATTGGGCTCATGATCATTACAAGAAAAGCTTCAATACTAT
This sequence comes from Cichorium intybus, assembly GCA_023525715.1. Taxonomy (NCBI): domain Eukaryota; kingdom Viridiplantae; phylum Streptophyta; class Magnoliopsida; order Asterales; family Asteraceae; genus Cichorium; species Cichorium intybus. The sequence goes on along the minus strand of CM042015.1, from coordinate 1,346,591 downwards.
ATGTGTGTCGATGTCAAATAATTGCTCTATTCTATCTTTAATTTTTAAATATCTATTCCATAGAGATTCTATATCGTTCTTATAGAATAACTAAAAAATGTAACGCCCCAAATTCCAACTTTAAATTTCTCTTTAAAAATACAAGTAAAACACAAATAGCCTTATTAGAATGTTAAATCGAGGTTCATCAAAACATTTTATCAGAGTATATTCGTCCCGTGATTGTAAAAATCTCATTTAATAATATAACAATAAATCATAAATGTGCGATGCACCGCCGTCACTCCGAGCTCACCCCTTTATCAACTGAAGTACCTGAAAATGTTTTAAAAGCAACGGGTAAGCACAAAGCTTAGTGAGTCCACAAATTACCATACATGCCCACACATTAAACAACCCGTCCTCGAGAACGACCCGACCCTACCCGCCATACAACAGCTACGGGCGTCCATCATACAACAGCTATGGACATGGGGCGGTTCTACCCATCATACAACAACTATGGGTTCCCGGTTTTGGCCCAGCCCATCATACAACAACTATGGGACAAGGCAATAGTCCAACTCGTCATACAACAGCTACGAGTGAACAGGCATCAGTACTGACCCCAACAACAAATAATCACAGATATAGAACAAATCATATAACTGTACAAAACACACAAGATGCCTAACATGCAACATCACATAGTAAGGTGAGGATACTCACCTGATTCGTAACCGTGCGGATATTCTCTAATATCCCAACTTAGCTCGTCCAATCACCTAAATCCCACATACACAACATATTAATCACTTACCAAACTCCTATAGACTAGCCTAAAGGTCAGACCCAACATTTTCCATCAAACAAGGGTCGAAAATAAGTTCTTGGTCAAACAGTCAATCGCCGCGGCGCGGATTCTCCCCTTACGCGTCGCGGACTATCATCGCACACTTACGGGGTTTACCCGAACCCGCGTTGCCGACATAACCTGTCCGCATCGCAGACTCGTAATGGTCCGAAATCCCTTTGTGCCCTTAACCACTACAACCATCGATTAGGGTTCCTCTCTACACCCTTCATGGAATCAGAAACTACCCTAAGGTCACTTTCTTATGGACATGCAAGTCCATACATGTCCATGGTCCAAAACCCTAAGTATTACAAGTCATCTAAGATCACTATCCAAGGGATAACACCATAATACGGGATAAAATGGAACATCAGAAAGGTAGATCCTCTTACCTTGCTTCTGGAAAACGGAGGGATGCACACAACCAGTTCCAAGCCTTCCCCCACGTTGTATCTCCTTCTTCAATCTCCCAAAACCTTCAAACCCTCGGAATAGCAGAGCTTCTGCAGAAACCAGTCGCCCCTACCCCAGAAAACGTCCAAAAACATGAACCCTAGGGCTGGGTCCCTTTATATAGGCGTTTAAATCCGAATTAGGGTTTTTCACATCTGTGGAGCCCCGCGTCGCGGTCCATAAAGATGCGCGGCGCGCGTATCAGTCATTCTCGAATCCAGATCCTTCCCGAGCTGCGCCGCGGTGGAACGGGTCTTACAAAAAACAACTTAATCAAATCAGGTATAAATTCTTGGATTTGTCCTTATGTAAAAATCCTGCATGTGCCGTCCTAGAAACTTATAAAAAGGACATTAACAACTTATAATCATACAAACAATCAGATGATAAGACGAAGATCCATTATCCATTAATGACTATTTGACAATGTTAAGACAAGATAAAAGAAATTTCAAATTTTATGGATTCTTAAATCTTCCAACGTACAGACGGTTAAAAGATGTAAAGAAAAATAAAGATTACCTTTCTCTGGATTCCACGGTCCCTAAAAATCAGGTCCAAATCTTAGGACTATGAATTAAAAAAGATGAATAATTGGAGTCGCAATATGTTAGTCATGCCAAACAATTGGACTACACTAACAGTACTTAAAGGATGGCCTACATTAGATATGATCATGAAAACATACTACTCCATTCAAATCGATATGGAGTTCTCAAAGAAGGTTAAATTCTTGTTTATGCAATGACGTTTCACATTTTTCTCAATTTATCCAACTAAGTGCTTAAGACAAATTATGCAGCCTCGTTTTGTTCTATATATGACAGTCTGCATGCTGAATATGTACGACTTTACTCATTAACACATGATTGCATAATTCATATCTTGCATAAACCTGTAAAAAAACGAAACATTGTTGGATAAATAAGTATTTACCTGTATTACGCATGATGTGAGAATGTTGCGATTTTGGTACTAGAAGAAACATAGCTGCATATTTGGTCTAGAAAATCACTTTGTTGCATAAACTGAGAGAATGATGAAACTTGGTTGCATAAACAAGCAATCATCCTTCAACAAATGTTCCTGAAAAACTAGTTAGCATATTGAGCTTCATAACATAATTACATATGCTACACAGCTACAAATATATACATGATGGTATAACGTTTTAAACAATATCACAATCAATTCCGGTGTTAGAATGTAGTGAGTACCGTACCTCTTTCTGTAAAGGAAGAAGTATGTGATATGATGGAAAACACACCCCAAATGCTTGTTGTAAAGAGAAGGGCTAAATGTAAGAAATAACAATGTACTTTCATTCATTTGTGTATTATAGAGTTTCACTTTTCTTTCAATTACATCATTGTACTTTCATTTTTCTTATTATTAAGGCATTGTACATTGAAATCTCTATCTAATTATAACATTGTACTTTAATTTTTTTAATCTATATTTAGGACAACAATACGGTGTACTTAATGCATACTCACTATTTTCTCGGTATTAATCACTTAAAATATGAAGGGTGGTTGCTATTTATGACAATTAATTCTATTTATTTGGCTTTTCTCAATCTTGCCGTTGATGTGAGGCCTTAAATCGGTCCGTTGCAGAACATCTCACAAACCAAAGCTTTTAATGTCACATTTGGACACCATTGCACCGAGAATATCCCGGTTCAAACACTTGACACAGCTTCATGCGCAGATCATTCAGTATTCACTCCATAGCAATAACTATTGGGTGTCACTCCTCATCAGCCACTGCACGCGCCTCCGTGCACCACCTTTCTACACCCGCCTCATTTTCAACTCCACAGACCAACCAAATGTCTATGCATTCACCAACATGCTCAAGTTTTACTCCCACGTGGGAGCCCATACTGATGTCATCACCCTCTTTCATAGTTTGCGGATCTCCCGTGTCACGCCAGACGCATTTGTGTTTCCTATCGTCATAAAATCATCGGGAAAGGACGCGATTGTCTTACATGGTCATGTTTTGAAAACAGGACATCAAAGTGATCGGTACGTACGTAATACTATCATGGGTATGTACGCGAAATACGGGCCTATTTCTTTTGCACGTAAACTGTTCGATGAAATGACTGAAAGAATGGCGGCAGATTGGAATTCCCTGATTTCTGGGTATTGGAGATGGGGGAACGAGGTTGAAGCTCGTAACTTGTTTACTTTAATGCCAGAGAAAAATGTCATCACTTGGACTGCAATGGTTACGGGATACTCAAATACTCAAGATTTGGCAACTGCAAGGAGGTATTTCGATCAAATGCCAGAAAAGAACATCGTTTCTTGGAATGCAATGTTATCCGGATACACCCAGAATGGGTTTGCAGAAGAGGCTATCAAACTGTTCAACAAGATGATTAGTTCCAATGTTCAACCTGATGAAACAACATGGGTTTCTGTCATTTCTTCGTGTTCAGAACGTGCTGATCTTAAACTTGCAAATTCACTAGTGAAAATGCTCAATGAGAAGAATGTTCGATTGAATAGCTTTGTTCATACTGCATTACTTGACATGCATGCAAAATGTGGGAATCTTGAAGGTGCTAGAAAGATTTTCAACAAGTTGGGTGCTTTAAGAAATGCTGTCACATGGAATGCAATGATTTCTGCGTATACGCGTGTTGGTGATTTAAATTCTGCAAGAGAACTGTTCGATAAAATGCCAGAAAAGAATGTAGTCTCATGGAACTCAATGATTGCTGGCTATGCACAAAACGGGCAATCAACAATGGCTATTGAGATCTTCAAGGAAATGATCAAATCAAAAAACATAAAACCAGATGAAGTTACCATGGTAAGTGTGATATCTGCATGTGGACATTTAGGGGCATTGAAGTTAGGAGACTGGGCTTTAAAATTCATTAACGAAAACCGAATCAATTTGAGTATTTCGGGTTATAATTCTTTAATCTTTATGTACTCAAAATGCGGAAACATGAAAGAAGCTCAAAGAATCTTTAACAAAATGGAAACAAGAGACATTATCTCCTTCAACACACTGATTACAGGATTTGCAGCTCATGGTGACGGATTTTCAGCTATCGATTTAATAAAAAAGATGAAAGAAGATGGTTTTCAACCCGATAGAATAACATACATCGGTGTTCTAACCGCTTGTAGTCATTCAGGACTAATAAAAGAAGGTGAAAAGCTATTCGAATCCATCACCACCCCAGATGTTGACCACTATGCATGCATGGTTGACTTATTAGGCCGTGTGGGTAAGCTAGATGAAGCCAAGAATTTAATTGAAAAAATGCCGATGCCACCTCACGCAGGTGTGTATGGTTCACTTTTAAACGCGAGTCGAATTCGAAAAAGAATTGATCTTGGAGAGTTTGCAGCAAAGGAGCTTTTCAAAATCGAGCCACAAAACTCGGGTAATTATGTTTTGCTTTCAAATATGTATGCTTCATTAGGAAAATGGAACGATGTCGAAAGGGTACGAAAAGAAATGGAAGTAATAGGAGTAAAGAAAACAACCGGATGGAGTTATGTGGAGCATAATGGTAAACTACACAAGTTTATTGTAGGTGATAAGTCACATGAAAGATCGGATGATATTTATAAGTTATTAATGGAATTAAGAAAGAAAATGAAGGTTGTTGGGTATAACGTTGATAAAGGTAGTGTGTTAAGAGATGTTGAAGATGAAGAAAAGGAAGAAATGGTGGGGACTCATAGTGAAAAGTTAGCGGTTTGTTTTGGTATTCTTGTTAGTGAAAAAGGGAGTAGTATTAGAGTTGTGAAAAATTTAAGAGTTTGTTGGGATTGTCATGAAGCTATGAAGATCTTGTCAAAGTTGGAAGCAAGAGAGATTATTTTGCGGGATAATAATCGGTTTCATTGTTTTCGTGACGGTTTATGTTCTTGCAATGATTATTGGTAGGTTACATGGTATAATGTACACATCAAAAATTGATTCCAATTCATTATCCGTTTAAAGTACAACCCGTTATTGCATAGTTTAATCAGTTGCTACATTGATTATCCGCTTATCGGATGTCTCTCCCGCAACAAATTTCCCGCCATTTTTTCTACTTTTGGTATTACTATTACCACTGCTATTTGTGTCTTTTTTGGGCACGGTACGTTGTAATATACGGACCGGGATCCCGCCCATATCAAAGTCTTCTTTTAAGGATCTTGTTAAGAACCTTAAATCCGTGTCTGAAAGCCGTGTCTTTCCACTAACAAATGCAACGAAAGTCGGTGGTCGGGCTTTCACTTGCGTGAAATACTTCACCTTGGGTTGAGCTGCTAGATCCTTCCAAGAATGCCTGCTCATAACCTGAAAGAAATAGCAATGTACATTTATTTATTTTTGTATTATAGCATTTATATTATAACATTTCTAGAAAAAAGATTAACCTTGCGTAACCAACGGTTAAGGCGAGCAGTTGATAACCTCAAACACCACTTTTTGTATGTCTGAATCACCTGTTCCATCACATCTGTTCTTCCTTTTCCTTCTAATGCTGATACGAATACAATTGGTATCCCTGTCACCTGTCAAAAAAGATCAAACATTTTTTTCTCCATTAAGTCGTTCTTTCTGCATTAAGTCAAAAGGAAAGAAACACTCGTATATAGCTTACCTGGGGTATGATTGTCTGAATTTCTTCAGGGACAGCTTTAAGAACACGATCATACAATCTTTCTTTCAAAAGATCCATCTTGTTCACAATTATTACCAAACCACGCCCTTCTTCTATACATCTCCTTGCTATCACTACTTCATCATGTGTCAAGCTTCTCCTAGCTTTTGAAACCTTCATGAAGAGAACATAGTCAAATGACCATTTTACCCTTGGCAACATATTCAATTAGATAATTTTTGCAAAACCAACCTCTTCACCATCAAGGACCAAAGCAACCACATGAGCCCTCATCAGGTTTTTCTTTGACTGGACAACGCTCAAGGATCCTGGCCCTTTTTCTGACTTTGTCCTCTGTAACCAACCCGCTGTGTCAACCTATATACAACCAAAATTTATGTTTACAAGGGTAAAATGGTCATTTACAATGGAACTTAGATAAATTTTAATATTTCGAAATAGTTTTGTCTTAAATAAGTAGCAAGTTATGATTGAATGAAACGAAAGTAGGATGCTACAATAGACAATAAATGAAAGCACGTTGCTAATTCTTGCATTTAACCCACACTAATATGATGAGAATGGTGAGATGTAAAGTTGTGGATTACCATGTATATGGTTCTTCCTTGATATTGAAACTCAACTCTAACAGAATCTCTTGTTAGGCCAGCTTCTGGGCCCACAAGAACACGATCTTCCTGCAGAATTGAATTCAACAAGGTTGACTTTCCAACATTAGGCCGCCCTACAAATGCCAGCTGTAATGGTAGCTTTGACTCCTCTTGCTCACTAGACTCACAGTCTTCATTAGTTTCATCCACAGGTTCTAAGTTGCAAAATAAGATGATGAATAACAAGTTACTATATGCAAGAAATAGCAACATACTTTCATTTATTTGTGTATCATAGCATCCTACTTTCGTTTCTTTTTATTACAACATTGTTGTTCAAACTTTTCTTATCAAGGCATTGCACTTTGAAAACTCTACCCAATTAAGCATCGTACATTTAGTTTTTTCTTGTTATGACATTATAGTTTGAAAAATCCATCCTGTGAAAATTGCTTTGTATTTTGATGATACTGCTATAGTTGGTAAATATTTCAAAATGAAAGTAGGATGCCATAATTAACATTGAACGAAAATACATTGCTATATCTTGTATTTAACCTTTTCAAATAAGTTAGCCATGCCTAAACAACTATGCAAAGAATAGCAATGTGCTTTCACTAATTTGTGTAGTATAGCATTCGACTCTAATTTTTTCCTATTACAACATTGTACTTGAAAAAATCCACACAAGTATAACAATATCATTCAAATACATAACAACTTTCTCAACTATAGTTATGTAGATTTTTCAAAGTACAATGTCCTAACAAGAAAAAAAAAAACAAAAAGTACAATGCTATAACTAGGTATATTTTTAAAGTACAATGGCTTAATAAGAAAAGAATATGAAGTATAATGATGTAGTGTAGCATGTAATAGAAAGAAATGAAAGTAGGATGCTACAATACACGAACAACCTTACCATCTACAATCTTCATCATATGTTCCTCAAGGAGTGGTCTAAGAACTTCATAAAGATCATTCATCCCTAAACCGGTCTCAGCTGAGAGAGCAATGGGATCTCCAAATCCCAACATACGCGCTTCACCAGCAGCAGCATCAACTGAACCAAATCCATCATCAAGTGATTCGGCTTTATTCATTACCATAATAATCTTGATTTCAAGCGCATGTTTCCTAAGCCACTTTCCAACATCCAAATCCATTGGCTGCAATCCATCTCTAATAAAAAGTAGTGATTTGTTATTATGGACTCAAGATAAAGAAAATGAAAGTAGGATGCCATAATAACCAAATCAAAGGAAGTACGTTGCTCTTTCTTGCATTTAAACTTTTTTATATCCATCCAAAAGTACTAACCTTGCATCTACGAGAAACAGTGCAAAATTGGACATCCTTAATACATTTGCTGTCATTTCAGCAGTCCTTCCAAGAACAGAACCAGATGAAGCTTCAGCCTCTAAGCCAGCTGAATCCAACACCTTAAATCTCAAATCACCCAATTTGGCAATCCCTTCGCGTATATCTCTAGTCACATGATCATTAGGAGTGTTGTACACAAGTGCCTCTCTCCTTCTAATCAACCTGCAATAGATCCACACAATGTGTATGTATGTATGTATACATGTATGTAAGTATATAACTATTCAACAACAGCTAACCGATTAAACAATGCAGACTTGCCAACATTGGGCCGGCCAATAAGAAGAACAGTTGGAAGCAAACGGGCATCTACTTTACTGAATTCAACTGGTTTTTCACTTGCAAAACTAGCCACAGATAAACGGGTCCCACTAGAATCAGCACAAGAACCTTTGATACCATTGCTTACATCATCATGACCCCGAATTGTAGAAAACCAATGTCTATTTTCGAGAGTAGAAAGATGGAAGTGTGAACCTAGCAATTAAAAGATTATTAGCATGTTAAGATCGAGTTTTTCTGTGCTTTTAGGGGATCTCCAAATTTCATGCGTTGTATACACTCACACATGCATAATATAATACCTTTATTGGACCGTAAAGCAAAAGAATCTTCATTCTTGATTAAGTGGTGGATCGATTTTCTTGGTACAAGAGTAGTGATACGAATGTGGTTGAAGATCTTCTGACGTGAAAGAGCATGAATCCGTGAGAGAGACATGCATTAAAGATTGATTGTAATGATCAATATACTTGTATTTCGATTGCAAAATATGTATCCTACTTTGAGCCTGGAGACAAATATGAAAAAAGAGAAATTAGACATTGGGAAGCATTCACTTTAACTAACATTTTACTTATTCGCTTCTTATAGAAGATGATAGTGATGGTAATAAGCATTACGTCGAACACCTGGCGTCCGTTCAAACGACCACCAATGGAAATTCACTAAAAATGAATAATTTTACCAACTACATCTATGGCACTGAATAAAAATCAAAATGGATTTCCCTTATGATATACAAATGAAAAGGATGGGCTTGAATCTCCCCCGAGGGGTCATAATAAACTTAAAAGTTGTTCCTGCAACACAGCGACTTATTAGGCATAGACCATGGACGAGATATAGGAGTAAGCCATTACCTTCGGGGTGAACACCAAATTGGGTCTTTCCCAACACTGTCCATTTCTATGTTATCTGTTTCTCTTTATAAAGCAATGAAGAAGACTTTAGAAATAACTGAACATGGCAATTCCACCCCGAAGGTAATGGCTTACTCCTATATCTCGTCCATGGTCTATGCCTAATAAGTCGCTGTGTTGCAGGAACAACTTTTAAGTTTATTATGACCCCTCGGGGGAGATTCAAGCCTATCCTTTTCATTTGTATATCATAAGGGAAATCCATTTTGATTTTTATTCAGTGCCATAGATGTAGTTGGTAAAATTATTCATTTTTAGTGAATTTCCATTGGTGGTCGTTTGAACGGACGCCAGGTGTTCGACGTAATGCTTATTACCATCACTATCATCTTCTATAAGAAGCGAATAAGTAAAATGTTAGTTAAAGTGAATGCTTCCCAATGTCTAATTTCTCTTCTTTCATATTTGTCTCCAGGCTCAAAGTAGGATACATTCACAAATCAGCAACAAACACATTCTAAACACAAGAAATCAACACAAACTTGAACAATATAAACAAATCAGTAAACTAGCAAGCTTTTTCGGAACCCTAAACAAAATAGCAAGCATTTTCGGAACTCTAATCCCAAATCAGTAACAAAATCGAAACTATACATACAGAAATCGGAACTCTAATCCCAAATCAGCAACATTTTCGGACCCTAGAGACAAGAATACGTTACCTGCTGCTGTGGAATCGCGATTGGAGGCCCAGTCGCCGGCGGTGGAGGCGCAGTCGCAGGTGGAGCAGCAGCGGCCGGTGGAGGCGTAGCAGCCGGCGGTGGAGGCGCAGCAGCCGGCGGCGGAGCAAGCCGGGGTTGGAGCAAGCAGGAGGGAACAATACAGTGGAGTCGAATGAGACGTGACGATGGGTTTTTTGTTTTGAAGGGAATATACGCTTTTTTTTTAGGTTTTATTCGCTTGTAGACCTTTGAAGACCTCTGCAGTCACCGACTCACATCTGCCCAAAAAGATGACACTTAAGGTATGCGGTCTTCTAAAAAACAAACGGTCTGCGAATGCTCATGTCTGTCTGCCGTCTGCGTGGCGCAGACAGAAGTGGTCCGGAAGATCTGCGAACAAAAAACAAACACGCCCTTAGTATTACCCACGTTAGCCGGTACTAAGGATGAGATCAACAGGTTTTTAAAACAAAAAAAAAAAAAAACTTAAGTGACTAAATTTGGACACTTTGAAAACATAGTTACCCATATAAGTCAAAAACTCTTAAGAAATTATGTGTGAAAAATGAGAACACATTGTGTAAATATGCTCAATAATTCATGTTATGAAAATATCCCTATTTTATTGTTGTGACAAAAGTGCCCCTTCATCGTCAAAATACTTTTTATGGTATTAACTAGTGTGTATTCCCTTTGTAATGTCCCCGTTCTATTCACTTAACAATAGATTTTTATGAAAAACTTTAACAATAAGTAAAACAATGTACGATGTATTTTACAGCAGACGAGATTCATAATGTATAATGATTAATGAATCACATTTGTGTTTTTAGCATCGACCGCGGTTGACAATGACATTCAAAATGTTTTTAAATTGGTTTACATATCGGTTATAACACCAAGTCAAAAGTCACTTAACTATAATGTCTTTTGGGGTCGTATACCTTTTAGGGTACGTTTGATACTGAAAAATGAAATTGAAACAGAGAATGAAAACGAAGAGAAAATAAATTAAACTAAAGAAAGAGAAATGATTTCACTATTTGGTACCAAAGAGAATTCACCTAAGAAATATGTCTGAGAATCAATGCTCTTATGGTGGTGGTGGTGGCGATGACAATGACAGTGGCAGTGGGTGGTGATGGGGGTGGATAGTAGGTAGTAGGGTTGGTAGTGGCCGGTGACAGCGATGGTGGAGGATAATAGTGAGGTGGTGGCAGGTGATGGTAGTGGAGGTGGCGGTGACGGTGGGTGGTGGCTGTGATGTGGTGGGTGACTTTGGTAGTGGGTAGTTGGTGTAGGTGGTGGTGGTGGCGGTGACGTTGGTGGTGGTGGCAGTAGTAGTGGGTATAGTAGTGGCGGTAACGGTAGGTGATAGCGATGGTGGTAGTGATTGGTGGCGGCGATGGGTGGTAGGTAACAGTGTATGTGGTGGTGGTATGTGATGGTAGTTGAGGTGGCGATGGATGGTGGTTGTGGGTGGTGGCTACGATGTGGCAAGTGACTTTGGTGGTGGGTGGTGGGTGGTTAGTGTAGGTGATGGTGGTGGTGGTGTTGGCGGTGACGTTGGAGGTGGTAGTGGTGGCAATAGTGATGCGTGTGGCGGTGGCGGTAACTGTAGGTGGTGGTGGAGGGTGGGTGGTGGCGACGGGGGTGATGAGTGGTGGCCGCGGTGGTTATGGGTGATAGTGGTGTGACAGCGATGAGTGGTATTTGCGGTGATGGTGGGTGATGATGGTGGCGGCGATATGTGGTGGTTGCGATGGGTAGTGTCGTAGTGGTAGCAGTAGAGGTGGTGGTGGTAATAGTACTGGTGGGTGGTGGCAGCGATGGTGGTAGGTGATTATGGTAGTAAGTGATGGCCTCGGGGAAAAAATCATATTTCTTCATTCTCCGTTCTTTTGTTTTATTTTTCTATTAGCAATTTCGCATCGTTTCTCTACTAAAAATAAATAATTAAAAACAGAAAAATAGAATCAGATTTTTTTTCTCCATTTCTTATTTTCAAGATCAAAAAAACATAATAAATGAAATAAATTCCATTTCTTGCATTCCATTTCCATGTGCCAAATACGCCCTTAGTTGTTGATGGTTATGATGATCTTGTTTTTTCTATCGAGTATGTTTTTTTTCTCTAATTTTTGTGGCTTCTAACTATAAGAACTATATAGTTCAAGCTTAAGAAGTTAACTTTGATTCTATAATTTACGTTTTAATTAATATTAAGTTATAATAGGTACCACACAGAATATGACATGAGAACAAATTTGGAGACCGGTCAATTGATAGGATTTTCTAACCCTGGTCCCGTCATACGATCACGATATTACAAAGTATAAAACTATTTTCGGTAGAATCTCGATATTGACAACCTTTGTTTGAACCATTAAGCTATTTTTAACCATTTACAAAACCATATTACCGTGTCTTTCGATCTCAACATGACATACGATACATGAAATCACAACATAACTAAAATATTTTTTCATCATATGTTTAAACCATCAAATTGTTTTTAAGGTTATTAGGGCGGGGGAGTAGTTTCCTCCCATCCCACTGAACCCACCCGTCACGTCAGTCTTTTTTCTCTCCTCCCACTTTTATCTTTCCCCATCTTTCATCCATGGAAGCAGTTCCCACCGAATCCATCGAATCCACGATGCCACATCATATTTTCGATTTTTTAATTTATTTATTAATTGAAAAAGTTAATTTAACAGTTAATTTAATATTCCAAATAATATTAATTTGTGTTTTAAAATTTTTTAAAAAGCTAAATAATTTAAGTAAAAAGCACACAGTTACAAGAGTTAAAAAAAGAAACCTAAATTCGAAAAAAACAACCTAAATACGAAAAAAAAATCCTAAATACAAAAAGATAACCTAAATTGGTTATGGGGACGAAGAAAGAATTCTAAATCCTTTTGTTCATGTGCGTATTTGAGCGATGCTATATCTTGCTCAATGAAGGCTGCTTTCTTCTTCGATTCCTCCCCTTGTACAGCCACTACAACCATCTTCTTTGGAGGGTAAGTGTCTTTCTTGTTTGCTTCAACCTTAGTGGTCTCTGCAATTTTGGATATCTTATCTGGTCTGATACCCCTCAGGCATTGATAAAGATCCAACCATATTTTCTCTTTTCTTTGTCGGGAATGTGTTGATAGTTGGGGGAAACTTCATTGTCATCGTCAACATCGGTTGGATGAGGTGAAAAGTGTGCATCAGAAGGGGAGTTCGTGTAGTGGTTGGAGTCGGATGTCTTGCTTCGTTTGGAGGAATGATGTGGGAAATGCATCTCTATTATCTTAACTCTCAGCCATTTGGCATGCTCTTTTAGTATTTTCCATGCCACCATATGTTGGAACCCGTTCCGGAGGATTTTCCGGTACTCTGAATGGGTGGCCTGTAAAACATCCACATCGCCCCTGCCGCTGACACGATGTTCAATTTATTGTTGTAAATGCAATTGAACTTGTTTACATTCATTTATATGTCCTTAAACTTGGAGTTGACATGATGTCGTGTCCGATCCGAACCTCCAAGTTGCTCATAGAAATGTTCCAACACGTTTTGCCAAAATGAGTCGGAGCGTTGATTGTTTCCGCGTTCTTGATCCTCGGAAACACTAATGTATGCCTTCGCCAATGCGATCTCCTCGTTCTCTTGCCACGTTTTACGTTTCACCCGTTGAGTGTAATTTTGTTTAATAGAACCCGTAGGGGATCTTGTTGTTGAGCTTTTGTGTCTCGTCTTCATTTTGCTCCTTCCGCTATTCCTCCTCTTCATCCTTGTTATTCGATGGTGGAATGGTTTCGTCACTTGACTCCTCATGTTGGCTACGAAAATGAGAAGTATTGGAGACGTAGCATTGGGAGTTAAATAATTGGTTGGGGCTATGTTGGATCTGATTAGGGTATTGTTGGAACTGGGTAGGATATTGTTGGAACTGAGTAGGGTATTGAGAAAAATGTTGAGAAAATTGTGTAAAATTTGGTTGAAATTGGGGATATTGTGTATAACTATGAATGTGTGGGGATGGGGTTGATGGAACATCTTGACGATTTCTATTTTGTGATGAACCGTGTCTCTTGAATTTGTCTCGGCTTGAATCCATTTTATAAAAAAAAGTGTTTTTATAAAATAATAGGCAAAGAGTTTTTAGAGAGAAAATTAAAGTAAAAAATAAGGATGAATGTGTGATTTTTTAAGGAGGGATGATGTGATATTTCTAGAGATGAAGGAAGAGTAATTTTGAAGGAATAATTTTTATTTAAATATGTTGTGGGTTCACCCGGTTTCACCACCTCACAAACCAACCCGCCCAAGCCGAAGCCCACGTGACACCGCGACCACGGCCAGCGGTACCGCCTAACCCCACACTCGAGCCCGCCTCTTTTCGCTTACTATTAAGTCTGCCCTTACAATAATAATGAAAAAATAATAGATAATAGTTAAGTGATTATATTACTGAAAAGAAAATATATTTATGCCCTAGGCTCAAAATGATATAACCGAGAATAATGACTTTTTAATTGAAGACTTAAGTGAGATAAATCCACAATTTGATTGAATTTTGCCTATTGTATGAATATGTTTTAATTCTAAAACCCTAATTTTTTTCATTTTTTTTATGGGAGAGGGTATACCTATTCTTTTGCCCCCTTCAAGTTCGAACCTCGGTTCGACTGAATCTTTCTGGAAGCTCGACTGAAATGGCGTGCTTAGTCTCCTTGTGCTCTTTCACGCCTTTCTATTCACGTAAAACCGTAAGCAAGGTAACTAACTCTGTGCTCATCCCCTTAGGCTGTGTAGATTACAGAAGAAAAATTGAATTAATTTATCGAAGTTCAGACTCTTCTTTGATGTGTTACCGCATTCCACTTTCAGTTACTTTTCTTGAGCATCTTAGTTGAAATTTCTCGTACTCTCTCCATTCTTTAACATCTAACGTCAAATGAGCTACTTTTATAACTTCACTTCGATGAGATTTGCATAGATATGCATGAAATCCGTCAGGACTTTACTAAATTAGCTGTATAACAGAGGCGACAGATTGATTAACATTGTTAAACCAACAAGAAGTCCATAAACATACATTTATCCCTTACAATAATGCAAGGAAATGGGGTTGAGACGCATTTTCCTGTTTTTTTGTAAGCCTACATTAATAACTCAATTATGGACACTCAAGTGTGTAGGGATGACTGTTGTATTTTGTTGATCTTTAACCATTACTTTTTGCAAATTGTTTAGTATTGTTATGTTAAACCAAAAGAACATTAGTTAATTGGTGAGTCAACAAAGCTTATGTTCTTGCTTTACTTTTTGTTCAAAGGTTTTGCAAGCACCGAAGACAAATAGTTACAGGCTACTTTTACATTCATCAACCTACATTACAGGTATGCCTTCAAAGCTTTTATATCCTTCAGAATTTATTTAATATATAATTAGCCTCAATACTTTCTAGTTTCTACAAAGTGATCCTTAGATAGTGTTATGTCTACATACACGTATATCACTAGATGGTAACCAAGTTTCATATATGTTCCCTTTAGGTACCTAAAACAACTTTTTTATCAAGAGTTTAATTAGTCAACTTTCAAATTTGTTCCATTGTTGTGAAATTTTTGTATTTTTTGCTCCATTGTTATGTACTTATGTATTTTTTGGTGACGTGGCTCAACATTTGAGGATATAGACATATGACGTGGCGGGCTTGTTGAAACAGTTTCATTAAATAAATAGTAATCAAGCTTTAGTTTTGTTCCATTGTTGTAAAAATGGTGCAACATTAAGGGGACAATGTCATTAACAATTGTGAAACTTGGTTACTAGTTGGCGATTTTGTCCCTTTAATGTTTCCATATAATCATAACATTGAAATAAAATTGAAACTTGGTTACTATTTTATGAAATTGTTTCAATAAGCGTTTCATGTCATATGTCCACCACATCAACAAAAAGCTGAGCCATGTCATTTAAAATTAAAAGTTTCATAGCAATGGGACAAAAAATATATAAAATTTCACAACAATGGTAAAG
The DNA here is from genome assembly GCA_023525715.1 of Cichorium intybus. Taxonomy (NCBI): domain Eukaryota; kingdom Viridiplantae; phylum Streptophyta; class Magnoliopsida; order Asterales; family Asteraceae; genus Cichorium; species Cichorium intybus. Next base: position 1,330,770 of record CM042015.1, on the reverse strand, counting down.
AATTGAGAGTTGAGTAGTTAACCCTCTAAAGAAAAGTGGTTACAGTTAACCAATTGTCTTACTAAGTATTTTCAGAAATTTCTTCGTGTGACATTGTACTTTGAAGAATCTACCAAATCATAGCAATGTACTTCAATTTTTTTTTTTTTCGAATTAGGACATTGTAGCGAATAATCCACCAATTTATACCAATAAAAATTGCTTTGTACGTGAAATACATTACTATAATTAGGTAGATTGTTAAAGTACAATGCTGTAATATAATGAAATGAAAGTAGGATGCTATAATAAACAAATATATAAAAGTACTTTGTTATTTCTTAATTCTTACCTTTAATCCCCTCAGGTTGCCTATCAGTTGCATTTATAGTGTCAAATATGAAATATAACTTTGTCATGCTTACAATTGAATTTTCAATTTTCAAGGAATCCAACTTTTTGCCCCTAAATTGTGCGGGGAAAAAGTACTTTCCATGCATAACCCTAATCGGTCACATTTGAGACAAAATTGTGGAGCTGCTTTTGTTGATGATAAATTAGTTTATAGTCCAGATGTGATATTTGGATTCTGGGTGGGACCCGATATTGATGATGGATGGGGTTTTGTTGAAGCTATTGTAAATTAAATATTTGATATTTCATAAATATTGAAATTTTCTGTACTAGTTTTTAACGTTTGAATGTAGCCATCTAGGTAGTATTTTCTATAAGAATACATTTTATTTTTTAACTCAAAAGTTTCAAGAAAATGGTATGCAAAATTGTCTTATGCCCTCAAGTCTAAAGGATATGAAACCTACAAAAATGACTATCTTTGTTTCATAAATCTATGTGATAATCTATTGCTTTTGATGTCATGTCATAATGGTTTCATGAAATAATTCAGAAGAAATGGATAAACTCAAATACTTCTTTGATTCAACATTTACAATTAAGGATTTAGGTCGGTTGAACTATATTTTGGACATAGAGGTTCTACATGAGCTAGCGCGATTCTTACCCAACAGAAATAGTATACGGCTATGTTACATATACATCTAATTTGTTTTACCATATTAAATTTACCTCTCTCTCTATATACAATATAAACAATACAATTTACCACAAACATTTCAATGTCATCCAATTCATCTAAAAAATCATCCGAGAAAAAAAATCAAAGGCAACGAGAAACATCTTCCCGGGAGTCGAAACTTCGCTGCAAGCCTGCAACCATACATCCTGCAAATGGAACGTACTATTTTCTCGCCGCCACAGTTACATCATCCGATGATGCAATCTTCGTTTTACCCTCAATCCCCGTTCGGGTTTGTTTTTTTTGTAAACCGAAAATGTCGATTTGGTTTCAGTTTCTTTTGATAAAACCGACCCATTAGAAACCGACCCGGAAATATTATTAATAAACATTTAATATATTAATATTTATTAGTTTTTGATATAGTATTAATTTTATAAAGAAAATTCATAATTGAGAATACGCAGTCGGAAAGGGATCGAAGTTTCAAGCTGAACGTTTTCTCATCTCTCAGTCTGTACCGTCTCTCTACTCTCGACTTTCCCGATTAAACCCTAAATCAGATCAGAGGAACTTGACACTTTGGCAGTCGGAATCGGAGGAACTCGACAGTCAGCAGTCGGAATCCAAGAATACAACGACGAGATCGAAGATTACGCAGTTAGCAGTCACATTCCTTCACCCAACAACTCGCAGGTACCGATGTTTCAAGCTCAACGTTTGATTTTGTTGTATGTTACAGTATGATTTTCTGATTTCGAGTCCTCTCTTGATTTTGTTATTTGTTATTGATTTGTCAATTTCAGATTTCTTTTCTTACGGTAGGATATAAGATATATGGTTATAAGTTCTTGATTGTAATATTGTCGAGTTCCTCTCTTGATTTTCTGATTTTTGTGCCCTGTGCCCACTGTATTGTACAACTTTGCTAGCTACTGCATCTGTGAAACAATTTTTGAGCTCTCTTATTGGCTTTGTAATGATGTAATTTGCTGTCAAACTTACATTGGTATCAGGTTATCAAGTTCTTGCTAAACCCAAAACTCACGAACCCATGGGTTCAAACCGAAACCGACCCAAAACCGAACGTAGAAACCAAAACCGAACCCAAGGGGAAACCGAAACCGACGGGTGCTATAAACCATTAACCGAACTGATCGGTTTGGGTTCGGTTTTGGGTCCAAAACCGACCCAAACCGACCCATGCACATCCCTACTTACAGGAACCACTTTAGCCAAACATTGGTCGATGTTTCTGGGGATGCCGAAGTTGGAAACACCCAAGTTAAAAATGTTAGTGATTAGGATTAATACCCATTAGGGTTTAGTAAGCCCATTAGGGTTTAGGTTTGGCCAATAGCCTATTTTGTATCACTATTTATATAGAGTTAAACCTTCAATATTATGATAAGCATTCTATATTATATCATGGTATCAGAGCTTTAGGTTAAAACCCTGCTGCTGACCACAACCCGCCGCCGCCACCCTCCACCTCCAGCGACCTTCTAGTCGTCGGAGGTGCCTTGAATGATTTTCTCTTTCCATTTTTTTCATAAATAATAATACAGCCGTCGGTACCAAACCAAAGCTTCGTTGTCGGCTTCCTTTACTGTCTCATTTGCTACAACCCCTCTCCTTGGATGGCCTCTTCTTCTTCGGATCTTCTCCGCTGGGTAGGCTCGGATATGCAGTCGCCTGTTTCTCTTTCTACACTGCAGTCGTTGATCTCATTGGAATTGGCTCCGTCCGCCGCATCTCGAGCCATCTCTCTTGCTCGCTGCCTTTCTCCGGACTCCTCTGCCGCCGACTCCATGATCGTTCTCGCCGCCACCGGCTCTCTCTTCTTCTATATCGGAACCGCTCCTTCTCTCTTCTTCTCCGACGAACAGTCACGATTAGCCGTCATCGTCAGAGCTCTGTCACTACTGCTGTAGCTGTTCTTCAATTATGTTTTTCTTTATGTTTTGTTGATTTTTTCCAGTTTAATCGTCTCATCCCGATCAAACTGCGGGGGATGTTAGTGATTAGGGTTAATACCTATTAGGGTTTAGTAAGCCCATTAGGGTGTAGGTTTGGTCAAGAGCCCATTTTGTATACCTATATATAGGGTTAAGCCTTCAATATTATGATAAGCATTCTATATTATATCAAAAAACATTTTCGGAATTGTATTAGGAAGGTGTTTCATCAACATATGGTGCGTGAAAGTTATCGATCGAAACACACCACAACTACAAAATAGGGAACGTGCACAAGGTGGTGACGAAGTTCAACGGTTTGTACAATAACTTCAAAAACCAACGTGAAAGTGGACAAAGTGACAAAAATATTTTCCGAAAAACGCTTAAGGTTTTTCGTGCAGAAAACAATGGAAAATCGTTTAAGTTTTTGGAAAGCTGTACAATCCTCTTCGAGATGGAAGGGCGACCTGGAAGCGAAACATCGATCGAAATGATAAAAAATGTTGGACACCAATTGCACGGCGTCTTTCGATGCAAATATCGGTATCGACCTCAACCAAGAGCATGACGAGTTTGAAAGACCAATGAGACGCGATCGAGCAAAAGCGAAAGGAAAAATGACGTCTTCTAGCTTGTATCATGCAGAGCGCATGGATGAAATGACAAAAAATTCAATAAAATTTATTCAACTATTACATCTCATTTGCAATTCCAAGAAAAGCGGTCACTCAAGAAGGAGAAAGTCCATAAGGAGAAGCAACAGACGATTGACATGCATCATTTGATGCAACCAGCGAGTCATCTCTCCAACCTTCGTGATGACGTTTAAGATGAAAAAATGTATCATAAAAAATCTAATGTAGTATTTTAGTTTTTTTAAGTAATTTTTATTCTTTGTTTGGTTTTAATTCTTTATTTTTAAGTTATTTTTATTTTATATTTAATTTTTAAAAATATTAGTATTAATGAAATTTGTAATTTAAATTAATTTTGTTTGTTTTTTAAATTAATTATTTTTAATTTAAAAAGTGAGAGGAAGTGAGATGTGACAATTTCGTGAGCGGTAAGGGGAGGAGTGAGAGATGACTGAACGTTGATGTGACAAAGAAAAAGTGAGAGATAAAGGAACCCATACCAACATAGCCTAATGTTCGTTCTTTAACGTCAAGAATGATTAAACACTTGAGGATTATTGTGATTCAAATTGAATAACATGTCTGCAATCTCGACGGTTTCTTTTTTCTCCTTGGGAAGCCTTATCTCATGGAATTCCAAGAAACAAGTTACAATCTTTTTATCGCCTGCAGATGCAGAGTGTAGGAGCATGCACAAAGTTATTTTTGAGTTAGTTTGGTTATTTCACTTGCTACATGAAGCTTCAATACTTGATGTTACACCTATTCCCCTAAAATAGGCGAGCATCAATTTATATCGCTACAAGTCTAGGTCTTTCAGGAATGCATTTAATATGTAGAGTTAGATTATCATTTGTTCGAGAGAGACTCCAAGAAGGTTTTATTAATTCTTAACATTATGTTCCCACTCAGACTCACTTGTTTAATAAAAGTCTTTATGGTAAACAACATGGAATTTTACCTCACAAGTTGGAGAGTGACTTAATCTCCAACTTGGGGTTGTTATCGTTTAATTTTGTGAGTTTGTTTCAAATATTTTAAGTTAGATTATTGACACTAGTTAGTTGTTAGTTATTTTGTTAATGTTGGAGCATCTCTAATGATTAGTCTATACAATGACTCAAAAATATTGCTACTTCATCATGCTATTAATTTTGATCTCTAATTAAATGACTCCTTCAATGGTTAACCTTTTCTATAACCTTTTTACTGAATTTAACTAATTTATCCTCATCTATAAAAAATGTTCTATAAAACCCCATCGTTTAATTAGTCGTTTTCAAATACATCATATTTTAATATAAAATATTTTAATAAATATTATCATTAGACATTTCAATACATGTTATCACTTGTTATTAATTAGATATAATACAATACATTTTTTAAAACTAAAATATAAATAAGAGGTAAAATGAAATACTAACAAAGAGAAAGATGTTAGGTGATCGAACCATAATAGTATATCGTCCCCTCAATGTATGCTGAGTAATCAATAAAATTTAACAAAAAACTATACTCTCCATTAATGGTGCTGAGTGATGGTGTTGAGCGATCTTAAGAGATCAACCAAATAATAAAAAGCTATAAGAAAAGCTCCCACCGGAGTTGCTCTTAGTTAGTTAGAATACATGTACAAGTGTATAAATATATATGTGTATGCAATCTTTGCATTCAATCAAAACGAAATCTCTCATTTAATTTGTCCCCCTTTTCTTCATTTTTTTTACAAAATCAAGAAATTGATAGTGTTCTCATTTCTTTAGCATAAAATCTTATGTGATGGGAATGAATACTGTGAAAGGAAGCCAAGTATAGAGAAAATGGGAGTGCATAGGAAATAATTTTAATACGATAAGGAAAATGATGGGAATGCCATCGTTTTCTCTTGTTCAGGGTCCATTGCTTCACTAAAAAGCCCATAATGAATGTAACTAACAATGATCCACCAGCAAGATCAAATTGCATTGCTTTTTTCCACATACCTGAACCAAATTAGACCAGAGTGAATGGAAAAGAAATGAAGGATGAATTTGAATTTAAACATATAAATGACTTCTATGCATGGTTATCAAGAATATTGATTTCAATATACATGACAAAATCAAGAAATGAAGGATGAGTTAGAACCCAGTTGACGACTTTTATTAGAATCAGAAAAATGATTTTAATACACTTGACAATATTAGAGAAGTGCTTTAGCTAGCTTGTTCAAAGTTTCTTCATGAAGCTTGTTGCAAAACATAGACCCTTAATTTCGAAAACCATTTAGCTTAATGTCACCCAAACTGGGCACACAAAACGCCGTGTAGCCACAGTTTGTCGTACGATACGTTCATTATTAAATAACGATATACACTGTTGCCAAAGCACAACTATGTTAAGTTCATGATGAGAGACGAGAATCAATAGACCGATGGCGCACACGTTCTTCCCCATTCCTTGAACTTATAATAAGCTACTTTATTCATTCCAGATCAAATCACCCTTCTATTCATAAACAATTATCCTCTTCAGACCAAGTAGTATTTATTCAGCTTTAGTTTGTCCTTCTATCTGTCACATATGGTTGAATCATGAATTTTCTTTGATACCTCTTGCAATGTCCCATACTCCCATTTTTCTCAGGTTGCTCATATGTACGAAGTTATGGGAGTGAGACAGTACTAAAAACCAAGTGAAAAGCTTAACTTTCGGTGTACTTCATTCAGTCATTATACTAATGGAAACACCATTCAAGAATGATAATGGAGAAGTGGTCCTGAAAGATAGCTCAGTTATGAAGCCCTAGGTTGTATGCTTGAACTCTAAACTCTGACAGAAAATAAAAGTGTATTATAAAGTCAAGGTTTTAACCATAGTTTCTTTATGTGTATGGGATGCATGATTATTCAAATCTCTTTGGTGCTTATAGGAAAGACAAATTATGTTCTGTAAAGTCACCAACTTGCTAAATGGTCCTGCTTCTTGGGTTAAGATAACAAAAATCCTAACTACAATCCTTTTTTAATTTGTTAAATATAATCCAAGGGGAAACAAACTCCGAGTTTGACTGTGTGATGGACCACATTTGAACTCATTGAAAGCATATATCACATAATATTGCTTCTTTGTGTCGGATGTACATAAGTGGAAACATAGATGATTATTTGACAGATGTATATGAATCTAATATTCAGAGTACTTGCATTGATTGGTTGTAAGGGTTATGGGTGATATAAAGGGAAATGTATATTTGCGATAAAAAGCAAATAGCATCCTCCGCATGTCATATACTTCCTCCCAGAAAAGTACTCTTTCCAATCTTAAAAAATTGCCAACATTTTTTGTTAATTGTCCTAAAGAAAATATAATGCTTTTTGGTAAGTTTATATCTAAATATACAATTACAACCCACAATTTTTGTATTGGTAACTTTTTGGTTTTGTTCCATAAAACATGTTTATTATATTCACCGCAAGGTTTAATGGTAATAGCGGCAACATATGTCGCCACTTATACCCTGAAAGATCACTACTATTGGTATTAGCAGCGATATGTCGCCGTTAATGCACACTACTAATAACTTGCATCTATTGTTTAAATGTCGTTGCTAATGGGTCGCAACTAGTATTGTGGCTCCAATTACCTCAAGTTGCTGCTAATAGTGCCGCCCATAATATTTTTCTTTTAAATATTTATTTATTATAAATGTATTAACTTCGTAATAAACATCTTAATTAATCCAGAAAATGCAGAAAATACTTATATAAGTATATCATACAAAATCCGTATAAGCGTAGCCTAAAATCCATAATATACATTTCAGGTTATTTGTTATAAAAAACATTTACAAAATACTAAATAAAACATAAAACTACTATTCGTTACTACCGCCATCCTTATTTCACTCGTTATCATTTTCTTCCGACAATGATTGAAGCAAATACGCAAGTCTCGCTCTAGCCGCCAAGTTTCTAAGAATATTGTCAAGATGATCCGACAACAAAATAAATATGCACATAATTAAACTTATAAGTTAAAACAACAAACTACAATGAACCAAAATGCCAAATTAGCAAAGTACCAAACTACCAAATTTATAACAAATGCATCAAGCCCTAAACAAATAACACAACAAATCAAATTATCTAATTAAGTATTACAACAAGATTGCATAAAAAATTAGCAAAGTAACAAACTATCATCATGGAATGAGCCTTTGAAATTAAATAAGTTGAAACAAAAAAAAAAAAAACTAGTTTTGCTAAATAATTACCAAGGTAGTTTGTGGAGCTTGTGACGATTAACCCTAAAAGTAAGCACTAGTAGAATTCGATGTTGCTGAAGGTTTACTTATTAATAAACTCAAGAACATGACGTAAAGCGTTCTGTAGTTTACAAAGATGATTATATAGATTAATATACTTTTAATTTATAGTAAAAAACAACAATGCATTTCTAACTATAAGAAAAGAACATCAATGTACTTCATTTTATTAAATATTAGGGTAGACGGAGTAATACGCGGGTTCATGCGGGATCGAGAAAAGAAGGCTGCGGTACCGCCGGTACCTCCGGTACCGCTGGCCCGCCTCCTTCGGGTTCATCGGGTTCGGCAGTCGCGGGTTCATGTTTGGGTTGGTGAAGCCATTGAAACCGCTGCAAATATATATACATACACACACAAACATATATATATATACACACACGTAACATATATATATATATATATATATATATATATATATATATATATATATATATATATATATATATATATATATATATATATATATATATATATATATATATATATATATATATATATATATATAACATATACACACACGTGAATATATATATATATATATATATATATATATATATATATATATATATATATATATATATATATATATATATATATATATATATATATATATATATATATATATATATATATATATATATATATATATATATATATATATATATATATAATTATTTTGGGTATTATTTATCTAATTTTAATATTAAAAATATGATGTGGCATCGTGGGTTCAGTTGGTACTGGTTCCATGGGTGAAAGATTGGTGAAAGATGGGGAAAATGGAAGTGAGAGGAGAGAGAAAAGCTGACGTGGCGCGTGGGTTCAGTGGGATGGGAGGGATCTACTCCCCCCATCCTTAAACAACAATATACTTATAGTTTTAAACAACAAACACTTACGAAATATTCATCGAGTATTGGGTCGTCGAATGTCTCATCTTTATTGAGATGCTCAACATGAAAGGCTTCCAGTCTACTCAAATTTTGTTTAACATTTAAAATTATAGTATAATTTAAAATTAACACTTACGCACACACACACAAGCACACACACACACATACACACACACACACACACACATATATATATATATACATACATACATATAGTTAGGATCAAATGTGGATTACAAGTATTGTGTGAATGTGTGATGAGATATGGAGCGTCCAATTGAAGTGATCTGCGGTCTTAGATTCAGGGGCTTCAACGTAAATATATAAAACTTAATTAATCAGGTTTTATAATTAAATCCCTGAAAAGGGTATTTTAGTCTATTAATCAAGAATTAAAAAAGGAAGTTAATGAAAGGTTTTAAGCAAATCTATGAACTAAAACCCTAAGTTCACATGCAACCTAGATTGGGTCTATGTTTTCTTACTTTGAACATGTAACTAATTTCTAAAGGCCAAGCAAAAATTAACTAAAAGAATAAATCAGGAAAACTAACCTTTAGTTGTTTCTTGCAAGCTAAGCAGCACAAGTGTCCTGCCTCAAATGAGATCACACCCAAGCTAGAGAGGTAGGTCACGAAATTTAGAGAGAAAATAGAGTCAAAAGTCGTGCCAAATGGTGTGCATGGGGCTCCCTATTTATAGGTTCCAACCGATAACCAGATAAGCCTTTAGAGATAAACCTTTTTGAATTCAAATAAGATAAGCCTTTATCTTACAATTCAAATATATTTATCCTAACTTATTATCCTCAAAATTATGTATTATCCCATACAAAATTTCGTGGTCACTTGGTTTACTATAAATGTCACTTACTCAACTATTGAATAATTACAGTTTTAGTCCCTACACCTTTAATTAATTAAATTAATCCCCAAATTAAATCCAATTAATTCCAGATTAATTTCTAATTAATTAATATAGTTTCTAATTAATATATTATCACTTTAATATTTTAATAAACCATATATTTTATTCTATTGATTTATTAATCACATAATAAATCAATCTTTCTCTCTACCGAATTTCTACCAAACCTCCAGCTATGAGGGCAACCCAAATAGACTATGCTACTATTAATTAGGTAAATGCTAATTATTAGTCATGGCTTAGACACCTAATCCAACAGTCTCCCACTTGGATAAGTCTATGACTATAGTTACCAATTTAACCTCTAATTAATCAGCATTTGTAGCTTCCTGAAAACCGCTGCCGAACTCTGACCTAGTCAGTTCTGTCCATAGATAAGTGATCAGATGATCCTCCGTCCAACAAGATATTTTCAGACATGAGACATGGATTGAGATCAATCTCTGTCTGACACACTGTTTCCCGATTTCTGATTTTGCATATGACATAAGACTTCTAATTGAACATATCAATTCAGTCCTGCCAGCACTTTAGTCAACTTCAAAATCATCGAGAGGCCTACAGATATCTGTTTCCTATCAGGGTCAAAGGACGAATAAGCTTCGACTCATATGCTTATATCCTTTACCAGACAAATCACTCACAACAGCACGTTTTATAACATCGAGTTACCGATGCGTTTTCGTACTATCAATGAACAACCGCCTCGTAAATTATAACTCATATCTCTCCACTTCAAGACCATAAGATATTATCGTCTCAACATTGCTCGTGATGTAATCCATGAAGCAATCATTAAGCGTGGGTTTATCTAATACTCAAATCTCCATTTCCAAGTACTCATGAACGTTGCAACAATCTTATTACTATGTCTAACTCCTTAGACAATCTACAAACCAATTCATGACAGTCTTCCTTCATACTTACTCCCTAAAAGTATGAGTGACTGTGGATATTTGAATAATCCAATTATTCAGGAAGTAAAACATTCGAAAGCGAAACATAAAATCTGACTGGCAGCTACTCCTGCTTATTACCAAGTCTCCACGAGGTAATCACCAAGTCGGATTTATCATATCTATTATCGGTTTCTTATTCTCTTTTAAACTTTCAATTCAAGCCTTTTATATCTATGTCTATTTTAACTCAATGACTTTTTCACTCTTTCTATGTATCCAAGTGTCTAACACTTATACACTTTATTGCAAATAATCCAAACGGATACTCTTCCAATAATATCTCAATTTGTCATTCTGTCTTTCTCTCTCACATGTGTACCGTGACTACCCATGGTTCTCGGGGTCTTTAGTCTACATGACTACACCCTAAGACTATTTCAAGGCATCATGATGTGCCGGTGAACCACACGCGCTCCATCAGAAACCAACGAAACTCTTTAACCATGAAGTCCTACAGCACCACGTCCTGGTGTAAACAATTACTGATTTGAAACTCCTTTCAAATCATTCACCCTAATCATTTCCCAATGATTTCTCACGTGTGTTCAAAATCCATTTAGTATTTTCACCCAGGTCATGTCCTGAATTCAACTTACTATGCTCTAAGCAACAAGCCATCATGATACGTTCATAACACTTCAGATTGGTCCAAGAGGCTCGTGGAACCTGATGTAATCTCATTCCAAACCCTTTTGAAATCCAAAGATTACCAATAATCCTTGTGTCATGACTTCCGGAAAGCATTTCCTTTCAGAGACTCTTTCTTATGCATCTTGTATCTCATTAAGATCATATTTTTCAATGGCTAGGTCTATACTGTCAGTTTCATCTATCCGATAGATGTCCGTGAACTACGTGAGTATGTTGCACCTTCTTTATTTCTTTCATGCCAAGTCATCACACTTTGCAATCATAGGAAAACCATTTTCCTGGGTCTATGTATCTTGAATCTCATCAAGATCATTTTAGCAGAGTCTGGATGTATCTCATAGACGTTTGCAACCACCTGAGTATGCCGTATTTCTATTAAGGCTTTCATAGTGATCCGTCTCTTAACACCAAGTCATTACACTTTGTAATGAAAAGAGACGTTTCCTAGAAACAGGATGTATCCCATGTATGGAGATTGTAGATAATGGCGACTCCTACTGGCTTTGACATGGTTATATACTATTCACAGAATCCAGAACTTTTGGCACATTTTGTGAATCCAAACACTTTCTGACATCTTAATGGAAATCTTTCAGTACATTCTCAAAATCCAATCCTTTGGCATATTTCGAGAATCTGAATATTCTTTCTTGCGAGATGCCCGTGGGGAAATCCCGGGCCCATGTACCTTTATACCGGCATATTCTTTGTGAGCCCCCATTAGTGTGTCGGTGATCCATACGCGCTCCACTAACGACTTACAATATATAGTATCCTTTCGGATTCATCTTCTATTGAGAGTGCTCCTCTTGGAGCCAATTACTTGACTCTGAGTATCGTCTCACTCAACCAGATGTTCTGAAGGTACGTTTCTGTCCATGCTGTTTTCTTTTGATGATTCATTTACTCCCATTGGTTTTTAGGCCAGGTGTAAAATCAATCAAAATGCCATATGGACTGTATCTCGTCTTAAGGTTCTCTTAATTGGCAGCAACCGGGCTCACCAATGCTTCCAAGTAGTTGGATTGATAATCCGTACCAACTATAGTGTTTTACCACCAAATGGTATGTCACCTCGATCATAACTACTTATGATGGTGATCAAAACTACTGGTCAAGAGAAGATTATGTCAGTATTAAAATAGAAATCTGATTTCTGTTCGAAGCTTAGTGATGACTAAAGGTTCTTTCACTTGGCTAATCCTGAACTTATTCAGGACTGTCCCAACTCCTACTGTTTCCTTAGAACATGAGTTCTTTCTAAAAGAGCTCTTCTTTTACAGGTACAGCGGGATAGCCAGTGAAACGACATTGCTGATCATATTCAGGCTAGTCATGAGGTTCAGACGAACACTACAGGACCCTGGACTCTCTATGTGCAAGTGGGATAATCCCAGCTTCACATTTCAGTAGTGTCTCCAAAGCCTACTTAGTCTAGAATGTGGTCGGAATATGGTCTGACTGGTTTAGAATTCAATTTATTGGAAACTAATTGACAATGTATCTCATACATCGAGGATCGAACTGTTTCGACCAATGCTCCATCATCTTCCCTAAGACACATTATAAATTATTAATGTTCTTGGAAGAGAATGAAATGTGAAACATTTTCCCAGTTTGTGTTGTCACTCAGGTTCTGCGGGTCTCATACTTCCTTTGAAGTCCTTGAACCGTTCAAGGTTTCAATTCAATCGCTTATTCTGATAAGCGAAGCCATATTCGTCATATCGAATGACAAATATCGTGAAGTACAAACAATTGTGTTTTGTTTGAAGATTCGAGCAATACACAGCAATTGATGTGTCCGTTGCTCCTAATCTCAATGCCTTCTATGTAAACTTATGACTTTGTTAATTCTGTTCAAGACTTGCAATCTTCAGTTGACTCTAAGTCAACTGATTCCAAAATCATATCATCTGGATCTTTGGGTGATTCATTTCTTGCCATATGCGCTTAATAAAGAACTTAATCATCATCTGACTCTAAGTCAAATGATTCCAAAGTCCTGTCCAACTGGATCTTTGGGTGATTCATTTCTTGACACATTAAGAACTCAATTCATCATGAGACTCTAAGTCAAATGATTCCAAAGTCCTGTCCAACTGGACCTTTGGTTGAATTGATTCTTACAACATTTGTCTTAACAATCATAAGGGACACAATTCCTAAATCCAAACACTTTGGATGTTTCAATATTCAAGTTATTACTAATCATGCATTCAACACAATCATACAACATTTCAAGGATATTTCAAACAACATGTGTTAAAAGAAAAAATGACAATTTTATTAAAACAAAATCCTTGAACAATGTATTATATGATAGACAATGTCATATGCATCTAATAAGCTTAACAACATGATTTCAATATCTAACTAAACTCTAAAACTGCATGAGCTTCAGATCCAGTCTGAATATGCTCCTATGCAACAACATCCCACATCCTACAGAGTCCATGCATACAGAGCAAATTTGAGAAACACATCCTATATCAAGGAATTAAGGATCAGAGGTTCCGAGTTTTAAGAAATTCCTGAGTTGCCAAACTGTTCGGCTTCGGAGCATTTTCCAATCTTTCCGTGACTGTGTCCCACCCTGTGGATTCCCAGTTTGAAACATCGAGGAACCGGTCCAGACGATCTGGATCATTTCTTGATGTGTCTTATTACTGGACTCTATCCCGAAGCAGCTGAATCAATGGAACTATGCTTCTCTATGAACGACTCATATAGAGTCAACATTGAATGCATATCCACGATTGTCTTATCTGTTTCCCTTCCTGTACATCAGGATGAACGGATCAGCGAGTCGAGCTAATGCTTTAACTCCCGATCAAAAGGGGACCAAATTAACACAGTTCACCTATGTGTCTCTCAGTCTTGAGAACATATGAACTGGTGCTACTTCCTGCACACTTCAAACTCTTTGAAGATCTTAGCTCGTCCTTTCTCAACCAGTTCATGGAACTTTTCCTCAACTAGCTGTGTTAATTTATCTGACCCCAGGAATTCCAAATTCCTGCGGAACTCGGGGTCAATGATCAATAGTATTAGGCAACGAACTTTCCTTGACTTAACAATCAAGGAGTCATGCTCATCACAAGCTACTGTGTGATGTCATGCTTTGGGGAGCGGACACTCAGTCAGATATGGCTTGCCAGCAAAACAGAGAACTATTCTCTATTTATGAAGCCATACCATATAGTTCAGGCCAGTCAGCCTTACCGTATGTAGCAGGTGCATTCTAAAGCTTTTGGAAATGGGTGAAGGAGGAGAATGACACTTTCTTTAGACATATATAAAATTTGAATTTATTAGTTTAATTAATCCTTTTAAATAATTACCCAATTTATTATTTAACAAGGCTAGGATCCAAAATACCCAACTATGGTGTGAAGAGGGATGCCGTAATCACAACATATTGGTCATTAAGGTAGATAAATACTTATCAATCTCATCTAATGAAATTCCTAGATCTGTTGAGATTCATTGAACTTTTCAATGGCATGTTTAATCTCGGATGTGCTCCACTGTTTGTGACTGGGATGCCGAGGATCACAAACTGGATGTGAATAACCATGCAAATTAGCTTGGTACTCTCAATGTCATTTATTATCTCTAATTGATGTGCCGGTTAACCACACGCGCTCCATCAACAATGATAAATCATGAGAAACCCATTACCACTCTTTATGAACCCCTATTAGTGTGCCGGTAAACCACACACGCTCCAATAATGTTTCATAAAGTGTAATGTGCAATTCCATGGGTTAGCATCTATTCACATTTTTCTAAAGTAACTAGATTTGGGATTTTGTAAAGATGTTCTAGTACTTTCATTAATAACATTATACTTTTAATGAGAGATTGAACTTTTCAATGGCATGTTTAATCTCGGATGTGCTCCACTGTTTGTGACTGGGATGCCGAGGATCACAAACTGGATGTGAATAACCATGCAAATTAGCTTGGTACTCTCAATGTCATTTATTATCTCTAATTGATGTGCCGGTTAACCACACGCGCTCCATCAACAATGATAAATCATGAGAAACCCATTACCACTCTTTATGAACCCCTATTAGTGTGCCGGTAAACCACACACGCTCCAATAATGTTTCATAAAGTGTAATGTGCAATTCCATGGGTTAGCATCTATTCACATTTTTCTAAAGTAACTAGATTTGGGATTTTGTAAAGATGTTCTAGTACTTTCATTAATAACATTATACTTTTAATGAGATTAAATTGGTCCTATCAAACCTGTTCGGCTAACGACCCTCCACTGATCAGGCGAGCGGTGGGTGAGAGTGGACACCCATTAGACTGCCATTTTATAGGCAGTCTCCTTATACCCACTTTATAGATTAGCTTCGTGAATGAGGCCTACTATTGATTTGACTAACCATTAAATCTTATACATATAATATTAACTTTTAATTGTAATATATATAAGATGAATTTTAAACCTTTTAAAATGTTTCTGGTTTATCTTTTAATTTATTGGAATTTAAACTATTAAATTTAAAATTAAATTAAACCTTTTAAAATCGATTTAATTATCTTTTAATTAAACCATTAATTAAATTTGATATTTTAAACCTTTTAAAATATTTTGGGATTTATCTTTTAATTTTTTTCGCCAATTTAAAACATTTTAAATCTAATTAAATTAAATCATTGATTATCTTTTAATTAAACAATTAATTAAATTAATTAAATTATGATAAGTATCACAAATTAATCAAATTAATTTAAACGTATCTTAAACCCCCTAATTATCGAAATTAACAAATAATAGGTTTAAGGTTATCCATTTAAATAATTAAAGTTACCAAAAATAGAAAGCCTTCTAAAACCTATTATTAAAATCGCCAAACAAGGAGGGGAGGGGCTAGGGTTTTCAAAACCCTAACCCTAAATTGATTTCAGCCCCATTAGGGTTTAGAAGCTATAAACCCTAATTTTTAGGAAAACAATTACAGCAGTTCAACAAGAAAACAAACAAAGCTCTGATACCACCGAAAATTTTTAAGCAAATCTATGAACTAAAACCCTAAGTTCACATGCAACCTAGATTGGGTCTATGTTTTCTTACTTTGAACATGTAACTAATTTCTAAAGGCCAAACAAAAATTAACTAAAAGAATAAATCAGAAAAACTAACATTTAGTTGTTTCTTGCAAGCTAAGCAGCACAAGTGTCCTGCCTCAAATGAGATCACACCCAAGCTAGAGAGGTAGGTCACGAAATTTAGAGAGAAAATAGAGTCAAAAGTCGTGCCAAATGGTGCGCATGGGGCTCCCTATTTATAGGTTCCAACCGATAACCAGATAAGCCTTTAGAGATAAACCTTTTTGAATTCAAATAAGATAAGCCTTTATCTTACAATTCAAATCTATTTATCCTAACTTATTATCATCAAAATCATGTATTATCCCATACAAAATTTCGTGGTCACTTGGTTTACTATAAATGTCACTTACTCAACTATTGAATAATTACAGTTTTAGTCCCTGCACCTTTAATTAATTAAATTAATCCCCAAATTAAATCCAATTAATTCCAGATTAATTTCTAATTAATTAATATAGTTTCTAATTAATATATTATCACTTTAATATATTAATAAACCATATATTTTATTCTATTGATTTATTAATCACATAATAAATCAATCTTTCTCTCTAACGAATTTCTACCAAACCTCCAGCTATGAGGGCAACCCAAATGGAGTATGCTACTATTAATTAGGTAAATACTAATTATTAGTCATGACTTAGACACCTAATCCAACAGATAATTTATTATTTCCTAATTTGGTGGAAATAATTAATTGTGTTATTAATTATTATATTAAATTTAAATATGTATTACCAGATTATTAATTACAATAAATATATTTAAAAACTCATACTACGATGAATACATGTCGCAATTCAATCATTCTTAAAAACCACAAGTTCATTCTTAAAGAATATTAGAAACATAGTGTTATAACACAATTCATTCTTAAAGAATATTAGAACCATTTATCGCACAAAACAACCATTGTTATAATATAAAAACAAGAACATATACAATATTCTTGAAGAATATACACAACATTCAATATTAAAACAATAATATATATACAATATTCTTGAAGAATATACAAAAGTTCTGTATCAAGTATAAAAACATAAATGACTATGTACACATTTTGTGAGAATGAAGCATAAATCATTATTGTATCACCACATCCATTTTGAAAGAATATTGTTGTCTTTGTTAGCTTAACCTTGACATTCTGAAAGAATATTACCTTTTCACCACGTCCATATATCAAGATATCTAGCAAGATTAATTGCTCCTTCACTATGATTTGTTCCAGTGAGATCACAAAACCATCAAGTCGCACCCAGTTAGATGGTAAACAAACATTAAACATATTAAATATCCAAACAAAATCAATTAACCAACCTGTTAAATTTCTTTTTGTTAAAGCTTCAACTTTCCAATCCCAATTCCACATATTTGTTACCGTTCCCGATGTGTTGCAGGATATGTTCGAATTTATCACACATTCACACAATATTTAGCCTCCACATATGAACCTACATATATATGGTGGTAATGGTATATATGGTGGTCACGGCAGTAATGGTATACCAGAATACGTGAGATATATAAGGGATTTAGCCGAATTTAAATGGTTTATTCCAAACAAATTCAACGTGATTAAAACTATTACTAAATTATAGGTTAATTAAATTTGGTAATTAAATTAGTTGTATATAATGTTGCTAATTTACCCCTATAAAATAATTGGCTGAGAATTTATCACACATTCACACAATATTTAGCCTCCACATATGAACCTACACACACACACACACACACACACACACATATATATATATATATATATATATATATATATATATATATATATATATATATATATATATATATATATAATTTTTTTTATCGTAACTTACTTTCTTGTAACAAGGACTACTATAAGTGCTCGTCCTTCTGCGATTATTGATTGTTTGTTAGGAACGATTACTTTTATTTTGATCAGAACGACTCATATACTTTAGACCCATGAACAACGTCACAATTTTATTCTAATTTTCCTGACTCATACAGCGAGGGTAGCTCTTGCTCTCTCCACATCCTGATACCCTCCCCGAAAATCATTATCTGATAATCAAGATCTGCCCATAATCTTTGTCCTTCGTGATCATTCATACTCGCATCATAATCAAAATCAAAATCAAAGCATGGCTACATATAAAAAGAGCTATACATGTAAAAAGCAATTAGAAATAAACACATGAAATATATTTATATAAATATTTTACCCAAATATGCTCGCGAGCATTCTTTTTGGCGTTCAAAACATTTTTCCAAGGTTTTCTATCTAAAGGGATGTCTCACTAGATATAAGCGACAACCTCGTGAATGAAGAGGTCATACATATTACCAAACGCAATGTAAGTGGTGGTTGTGGTGTGTCTGTCAAAAAACAAATTGTAGAGACCGCTTGCCATATTTTCTCATGTCTCATAGAGGCCAAGCTTTTTAGCCATGCGTCTTCATCGTTTTTGTACGATTGAAAGTATAATTCAAAATGATGGATGTCTTGGATTAACCTAAACGAAAGGATACTGATTGAGAGCATTAACAACGACATCTCAATGACAACAAAGGATGAACATGATCCAAAGTAGAAACCCTCTGATGATTCACACACCAGGATCTCTAGAAAACCAGACAGATCAGTATTCCACTTGGAAAAACGAGGCAGAAAACTCAAACCCTAGAGAGGGATGAGAAATCGTAGAAAAAGGGGAGGGAAGAGTGATATTGGTGGCTCACTTGGAGGCTCGGGGATGCCTTAGGGTTTGACCCCAATACCTCTATTTATACTGCAAGGCTCCTAAGGTTTCAAACTTAAGGAGCCTTTTGGCAGCCGCACCCATGAACTTGTTTCTATTAATTAAACCTTTAATCAATTACAATCCAACCCCTTTAATTAATTACTATAAATTAATTTATTAATTAGTTTACTAATTTAATTTCTAATTAATTTATTTCTCAATAAATTAATAAACTAATCATCCTTTTATGTAATTGGACCCTAGGATAGCCTAATCAGACCTCTATAGCTATTGTGGATACATTAATTTGGATTAAACAGGTCGAATCATGATTTGGGAATTTAGTGTTTGAAGATAGCGGCACTATCTTAGAAGGTAGTGGTGCTATCTATGATAGCGTCTCTATCTGCTTAAGATAGCGTCAATATCTTCCCCGGGGGACCAAAAATGAAAAATTTTCTCATTCTTCCACCCTGTTTGCACTTGTGTTTGGTTTTGCAGATGGCTTCAAGAAGGATTCGCACTGCCATCCCACTTACAGCCTTGCCACAGCACCTAATTTTGCAATTCCCAAATGATGCTTCGGACACGCCGAACTACCGAAGGCTTCTATCTGAATTAGCTGCCAAGGACATTGAGGCAGCACCAAAACTAGACCCAGATTTCTTCATGGTATGCGGGTTACAGCTTCGATTTGCGCCGTATCTGGTCCGGACATGGACCAATGTCGACCGAACGCACAACTTAGTATGCGCAGGATGGGATAGCCTGATACCTGCTGGAGAGGACATCTATAGAGAGCTCATGTTGGAGTTCTACTTATGTGCATCTTTGGTCCTACGCACCAGGACCCATTGCAATAGATGATATATTTCCGACTCGGCGGAGTCGATCAGGAGTGTTTGGTCAGGGAGTTAGCGCAACGGACAAACCTGTACACACACGAGGAGATGTCTGGTGCATACTTTCATTCATTCATGGCTGCTTGCCACACATACTTTCCTGATAAAGTCATGGAGATAACGGTCTAGGCTGTACTCAATGATCTTCAGTACGATCTTGCAGAGAACTATGAGAGTAGGATTCGCTCTCCAGTCCACCGTCTTCTTCACCGGATAGTTGCCCTCACCATTGATCACCGCAAAGGCGGTGAAAAAGTACTCGTGTCGGACATGCTCTTCTTATGGGGTATCATTGACCTCACCCGGTTCCTACATCTCCCGCACTTGTTGGCAGAGTTCCTGGTTATGCGACTGGCCGACTCTTACGACATTCGATCGCATGATGTTATACAATCGATGACCCCATATCAGTCGATATCGATCGGTGCTTCTTATTTAGTGATGATGGATGTACTCACACCCTTTGACGCCGACCGCTATATAGTAGCAGCGGATAAGGTAGCTGACACGGCAGTCGAGGCACAACATATGGAGGCAGAGGTTGAGGGACTCGTACAGGAGGCTGAGATCCCTGAGGCTGAGCCACAGGTCTTAGCCCCGAGACAATGACATAGAAGGAGGGATCCGACACCGAGAGCACATGATCCAGAGCCACTAGATGTCCAGGCCACACTGCGATCCTTGGTGGTAGGCCAAGCCGAGATTCGAGCTGAGCAGTGGTGTTTAGCTAAGAGCTAGCGCATCATCATGTTACATTTAGGGATACAACCACCACCACCGTTTCGACTGGTGAAGTCGATGAGGCAGGACCATCAGGGACCCATCATGATGATGATGAGTGATATTTCTTGTACATTTTTTATTTCTTCTTTTTTCTTCTTTTATTTTTTGTTTTAAATTCTGCAATTTAAATTTTCTGTTTGTATCTAAACTTCGTTTTGCATGAGTTGGTATTATGCTAGTAGATTACCCAATTGTCAAAATGTGATTGTGTGGCACCAAACCTTTGGAGATTGACATAACACAAGTGTGGGGGTCATTGTACCTCTACACTTGGGTTATACCGAGCGTGTTTACTGCTATGCCACAAATCTTGGAATATCCTCGAGCAATGGGAACATGAAATCAACCTTGACATATATTCGATTCCAACAATCAAGTGTTTTTCGTAGTCGTATGGGTAACTGTTTTTCTCCCTTTGTTTTAGATTTTTATTTTAAACAACGAGACGTTGTATGTTTAAGAGTGGGGTAGGGACGGTCTAAAAAAATAGAGTCTTTTTGCGAAAAATCTAAATTTTTTTTATCATTTTTCAAAAATTTTGGGAAATTGTATCGTAGAAACGATCAATTTTTAAAATTTTAGCAATGCGATATTTTTCAAGAAATACTATATAGTTGTTTTATGCTATCTTTATTAAAATAAGTTGCGTTTATTAAGTAATTAAAAATAGTTTTAATTTAGAATTGTCATAAGTTTGGGATTCATGAGGGAAAATTCAATCAATGACTTGTGTTGTTCGAGCCGGTAAACATGAAAAGGGTGGTTTCCCTCACCTCATTACCTAAGGTCAACTGATCTGGGAAAATGTTGTTGAGAGCTTGCTATATGGATAACATAGAAAGTCATGAAATTTTCTTTAACGGTCTTTAGAATTTGAATAAGTAAGTTTGACAATTGTAAGCAGAAAGTTTGTAATCAACAGTTCTTTAGAAAGTCGTGAATTCCAAGGGTATTCTGGTCATTTTTTCCAAAAACTGAATTTTTAACTTAACTTCTAAAACTACAATAAACTTTGAAACTGAGGATTTTCAAGAAAGTTTGAGTGTTTGATACGAGTTCTTAAAAGCTCTATTTGCTTGGGGACAAGCAAATCACAAGTATGAGATGTTTGATAATGCACTTTTATATTAACATATTCATGCATTATTGGACTGCGTTTAGTTATGTTATATATGTAAAAGGACTATTTACACTCACTTTTAGTGCAAGTTGCTTTGTGTGGAATTTATGTTAAAGTACAGGGTTTAAAGTGGAATTTGGAACAAGATAAGGGGCCAAATGCCAAGGAGGCGGATCAGGCATAGTTAGCGACGCTATCCCATATGGATAGTAACGCTATCTTCTGATAAGGTCAATCCGGTTGAATTTGAATTTCAAAGCACGCAAATCGACGAAGATAAGGAGATCGCGACTATATTTCATGATTTAGCGACTATAAATATCTGCTGCTATTCCAACTTTTGAAGCATCCCGGGGCATCATCAGAGGATCCAATAGCTCATTTATGTTCTTTTTCAGTTCCAATTTAATAGTTTTCTTTAGATAGAGTGGTTTGGTAGTCTTATATCAACTCAGTATCGAGGTATTCCGCATTTAGGAATTTCCTAGATTACTCGATGTTTGGTTTAAATTTCGGAAACAATCATTTGATTCTTGTATTTCTTTGATTCGTATTTTGATAGTTGGTAGTAGTTGAACGATTGTTTCGGTTTTGGATTTCAATAAAGAAGTTATTTTTGGTTTCATGCTTTTCCAGATCTACGTTTGATTTGGTTTTATATTTGAGTTTTTGTTTGAGTTCAAGTGTTAAGTAATCTTCCCTGCTATAGAGTGACACTATAGTCAGGCGTTATTCTTAGACACAAAGTGCCAAACACGAACTTCATGGTTCGGCCCTTACTTACCCTAACTATTGGATAGTAGGGTTAAATCTAGTATATTTGACCGTATCAACGACTGCGACGTGTCAGTATGATAAGAACCTTATGAAACCTAATTCCATGAATTGATATATATGTTGGGTTTATGGATATATGTTGTTCTTATATGGTGTATAAGTTTATTCTAGCAATTATAAGATGAAAGAATGATGTATAATCTGTTTTACTAGTGTTTGATTATGAACTAGAAAAATGGTGATTATGAATGATGGGATTAAAGAGATGATAAATAGTGTTTATTAAGTCCTTAATGGAATAAATGTAATGTTTGTTGCTTCCAAACATCATTATATGACTAGAGTCTCATTGTGAGACAATATATTAGATATGACACTTATACTGTATATAAGTCTATTAAGACATAAGGTTAAGAGGTCTTTATGTATTAAGACCTAGCATGTTGTTAATAAAGATGTTAGTGAACTCCTTAGGTAATTAATGAGTAAAATGTTCAAGGAAATGGAAAGCCTAAAAGAATAAAGTAATCCTAGTTAGACTTTTCTAACTAGCTAAGGTGAATATAAGTAGGTTTTGCCCACTTTGGGATACATGGCAAGTATTTATGAAATGTTTATGTATATGTTTTTTTCAGTATGGAAAGATGAATAAATACTAATACTTACAAAATGTTTATAAGTATTACATATATGAAATGAAATGAGTATTCTATTTAGAATACATGTAAATGGTATATGATAAGAAAAGTATAAGGCAATGGAATAAGTGAGGTATTTGTCATAAAGCCTTATAATACAAAGAAATACAGAATATGGCATAAAGAATGACAAAGATGTAAAAAGAAATGTATTTGGCTTGTAGCCTTAAGATACATACAAGTAAATGTTATATGATATAAAGAGTAAATGATATGGTATACGAAGATGTATACAACTTATAACTTATAATGGTTATAAGTAAATCGTATATGATATATATGAATGCTATGTAATGTATAAGTTAAATGGGGATGTAACTCTCCATAAACAATGAGTAAAGATGCAAAGTAAGAATGTTGGGATATAGCCTTAAATGGTAATGTAAATGATGTATATGATGAAATGAAGTTATTGGGGGACATAACTCCTCATAATAAATAAATGCTGCTGTAAAGTAATTGTATTGGTTGTTATCCATAAAATTTGTGATTGCTGGACATATGATGAAAAGTATGAATGAAAGTAATGCATAAAATAATGAATGAAAGTATGAATAAATAAGCTTGGTCGGACATCTGTAGTCTCTTATATGGTAGAATGTGTTGACACGTGATACATTAATTATGGGATTAATGTATTACGGGTCAATTATGTAAATGGTATGTATGGGTCATTTATATGATTAATGTGTTATGGAATAATAGTATGTTGAATGTTGTATGAATCATTTATGTGATTAAAGTGATATGTATGAATGGTATGTTTAATGTAATAAGAGTCATTTATATGATTAGTATCATATGTATAGTTTTATGTGTAATGATGTAGGAAACCTTTGAATATAAATATATATATATATATATATATATATATATATATATATATATATATATATATATATATATATATATATATATATATATATATATACACACACATGAAGGGTTTCTATGCAATCAATGAACACAAAATAACCTAAGGTTCACATGCAACCCTAATATTGATCTATGTTTTCTTCTATGAAGATTAGAACTAAGAACCTAAAGGATACAATTCAATTCTAAAGAAGAATCAAGAAAAACCAACCTTAGATCTTATGATCCTTTTAAGCAGCAGCAAAATTATCCTGCCTCAGATGAAAGTCACACCCAGGTGATGGAAGAATCAGTCCAGCAGAGTAAATCCAGAGAGAAGATGGCGTGAAGAATGAGGTGCCAGGGGGTTCCTTTTATAGCCTCCTAGGGTTACACCTGAAACCCTAAGGAGCCTCCAATTGGACAAGGCTTTTGACCACTTGGACCAGGCTTACCAAACCCTAATTAGGGTTTCGCCAAACCCTTGGAGGAGCCTCCAAGTTGGCGCCACTTTTGGTCCCTGGTTTTCCTGGCCAGTTATTCAACTATTGAATAAATGCCATACCAGTCCCTGCACCTTTTTAATTAATTAATTTAATCTCCAAATTAAATCCAATTAATTCTAGATTAAATCTCAATTAATTAATATAGTTTCTAATTAATATATTAGCACTTAAATATATTAATAAACCATATATATATTTTCTATTGATTTATTATACAATTAATAAATCAACTATTCTCTCTACTGAACTATCTTTCCTCCACCCATGAGGGCAACCCAAATGGACTTTGCTTTTAACCATAAGATAAAAGTTCAATTACAAGTCATGGCTTAGACACCTAATCCAACAGTCTCCCACTTGGATAAGTCTATGACTTTAATTGTCTGAACTCTGACCCAGTCAGTTCTGTCCAAAGATAAGTGATCAGATGATCCTCCGTCCAACAAGATATTTTCAGACCCAAGACATGGATAAAATCAATCTGGTCTGATTCACTGTTCCTCGATTTCCGATTTGCATATGACTCTTAGACTACCAATTTAGTCCCGGTTGGCCAACCATTTTAGTCAACTTCAAAATCATCGAGAGGCCTACAGATATCTGTTTCCCGTTAGGGTCAAGGGACGAATAAACTTCGACTCATATACTTATGTCTTTTACCAGACAAATCACTCACAACAATACGTTTTATAACACCGAGTTACCGATGCGTTTTCATATTATCAATGAACAACCGTCTAATAAATCATAACTCATATGTCTTAGCTTAAAGATCAAAAGATATTATCGTCTCAACATTGCTCGTGATGTAATCCATGAAGCAATCCATTGAGCGCGGGTTTATCCAATACTCAAATCTCCATTTCCAAGTACTCACGAATGGTTCAGCAATCCAATTGCAATGTCTAACTCCTTAGACAATCTATTACCAATTCATGACAGTCTTACTTCACACTTACTCCCTTAAAGTGTAATCGACTGTGGATATTTGAATAATCCAATTATTCAGGAAGTAAAACATGCAAAATGAAACACAATGATAAAGTACTGACAAGAGTAGTGAACCATAATAAATCTCTATTATTAAATCACAAGAGTCAAATACAATACATTGTTACAAGTTTCGAACCTATCTAATTACTAAAACTTATATCATCTCTTAATCCAATGCTCCTAGCATGCTGATTATGCTTAATCCTACTCAGAGCCTTTGTCAAGGGATCTGCAGGATTATCTTCCGATGATACCCTCTTTACAAGGAGGTGACCTTCTTCTACCCTATGCCTGATGTAGTGGTACTTTCTGTCGATATGTCTGGACTTTCCATGATCTCGCGGTTCCTTTGTCAAGGCGACCGCACCTTCATTATCGCAGAACAGTTCCAAGGGCTCCTGAATACTCGGGACTACTCCAAGGTCACCGATAAAGTTCTTCAGCCAAGCCGCTTCCTTTGACGCTTCACTTGCTGCTATGTACTCTGATTCGCACGTGGAATCAGCCACTGTTTCTTGCTTGGAACTTTTCCAAGTAACTGCTCCACCGTTCAAAAGGAATACCCAGCCCGACTGAGACCGACCACTGTCTCTATCCGTCTGAAAGCTGGCATCTGTATATCCTTCAACTCTCAAGGTATCATTGCCACCGAGGACTAACACCATGTTCTTTGTCCTTCGCAGATACTTGAGTATATTTTTCACAGCTATCCAATGTGCCCTTCCAGGGTTACCCTGGTAGCGACTGACCATGCTTAAAGCAAAAGCCACGTCAGGGCGAGTACACGTCATAGCGTACATGATCGATCCCACAGCCGAAGCGTATGGTACTCGACTCATCTCAGCTATTTCCTCGTCTGTACTCGGACTTTGAGTCTTACTCAGCTTCGCATTATTTTGGATAGGCAGCTCTCCCTTCTTGGAATTTTCCATACTAAACCTCTTTAGTACCTTATCCAAGTATGTACCCTGACTGAGTCCAATCAGTCTCTTCTTCCTATCTCTCAATATTCTAATCCCAAGAATATAGGCAGCCTCTCCTAGGTCCTTCATGGCGAAACATTTCCCAAGCCAAGCCTTAACATCTTGCAAGGTTGGAATATCGTTTCCCATGAGCAGTATGTCATCGACATACAGCACCAGAAAAGTGACTATACTCCCACTAGCCTTGACATATACGCAGGACTCATCCTCGCTCCTAGAGAAGCCAAACTCTTTGACTTTCTCATGGAAACAAAGATTCCAGCTGCGAGAAGCTTGCTTCAATCCGTAGATTGATCTCTCAAGCTTACACACCTTATTAGGATACTTTGCATCGACGAAACCCTCTGGCTGATTCATGTAAACATCCTCAGCCAGCTTCCCATTAAGGAAAGCGGTTTTCACGTCCATCTGCCAAATTTCATAGTCATGAAATGCAGCTATGGCCAGCATAATCCTAATAGACTTTATCTTAGCTACTGGTGAGAAGGTCTCGTCATAGTCAACCCCTGGGGTTTGAGTAAAGCCCTTCGCAACCAGTCTTGCCTTGAAAGTGTGTACCTTTCCGTCCATGTCTGTCTTCTTCTTGAAGATCCATTTGCACCCGACTGTCTTTCGACCCGGTACATTGTCAACCAAGTTCCAAACTTGATTGTCATACATGGACTTGATCTCGCTATCCATGGCCTCTTTCCACTTGGCAGACTCAGGGCCCGCCACTGCTTCCTGGTAGTTAGCTGGTTCATCCAAATTTATCAGTGTCCTATCACTGACAAAAGTGTCCCCATCCGAAGTTATATGGAACCCATAAAACTCGGGTGGCATGCTAACCCTACCGGAACGCCTAAGAGGTAAGGATACATCTGTCGGTCCAACAGGAACTTCATCCTCATGTTGGTTGCTAGTTTCTCCTAAGGTTGCGTCATCTGATGACTCTTGAATTTCTTCCAGATCAATGGTACTCCCACTGTCCTCTTTGAATACGAGCTCTCTCTCTCGAAAGACTGCTCGTCTAGCTACAAAGACCACGTCCTCGCTCGGTCTGTAGAATAGATATCCAAAGGACTGTTTGGGATAACCAATGAAGAAACACCTTTCGCTTCTGTCTGCGAGTTTGTCTTGAGTCTCTCGTCTAACGAAAGCCTCACAACCCCAGACCTTGATATGTGCCAACGAGGGAGCTTTCCCCGTCCACATCTCATGAGGTGTTTTCGCAACCTTCTTAGTTGGGACAAGATTGAGGATATGGGCGGCAGTCTCTAAGGCATACCCCCAGAAGTGAATGGGAAGTGAAGCTCGACTCATCATGGAACGAACCATGTCCAACAGGGTTCGGTTGCGCCTCTCTGCAACACCGTTCAACTGTGGTGTCCTGGGAGGTGTCAACTGCGAAACTATTCCGCATTCCTTTAGATAGTCTAGGAACTCGATACTTAGATACTCTCCGCCTCTGTCGGATCTGAGCATCTTTATCTTCCTGCCTAATTGATTCTCTACTTCGTTCTTAAACTCTTTGAATTTTTCAAAGGTGTCCGACTTGTGCTTGATCAAGTAGATGTAACCGTATCTACTAAAATCGTCGGTAAAAGTCACGTAGAACCGCGTGCCATCCTTTGTGGTTGATCTGAATGGACCACACACATCCGTGTGAATAATGTCCAATAGACCCTCACCTCTTTCAAAAGACCCTTTGAAAGGTGATTTAGTCATCTTGCCCAACAGACAAGATTCGCATACATCATCCGACTTGAGGTCGAATGATTCCAACACTCCATCCTTTTGGAGTTGGGCGATGCGTTTCTTGCTGATGTGGCCGAGCCGACTATGCCACAGACATGCCTTTTCCACGTCACTAGTAGAATCAATATAATTTACACTTTGTCCTAGATTGTCAACACATTTCACAGTTTCATACACACCATTACAAGGATAAGCAGTAAAATTAAAAATACCATTTTTGAAAACAGAAATAGATCCAATATTATTATCAAAAGAAAAATGAAATCCTTGTCTGAATAATGCGTGAAATGAAATAATATTTCTTGCCATTTCTGGCGAATAGCAACAATCTAATAAATCTAAACAAACTTCACTACTAAGCACTAAACTATAAACTCCAATCTTGGTAACAGGGGACGATCTCCTATTGCCCATGATCAAGTTCAGTCTACCGTGCTCCACCTCCCTGCTTTCCTTTAGGCCCTGCATATCAGAACAAATGTGAAAACCACATCCTGTATCAAGGACCCAAGAATTAGAAGATGGTGAGTTTTTAGAGATAGTGTATATACCTGCTGTCGATGGCTTTACTTTCCCATCCTTGACATCCTGCAAGTATTTGGGGCAGCTTCTCTTCCAATGGCCCTTTTCTTTGCAGTAGAAACAGTTTGCTTCATCGGGGTTGGCCACACAAGGAATTTGGGAAGTCTTGGTTCTCGAGCCATTACTGGATGACCCGGCCTGAACCTTTTCCCTCCAATTTTGCTTAGGAGGGCCCTTCCTTTTCTTTCCTCTGCCACTTCCAATGGCTAGAACGGGCTGATTAACCGAGGGTACACTTTTACCCTTCATCCCGTCTTCAGCTACTCGAAGCATGCGATGCAACTCAGTCATATTAGCCTGATTGTTGTTCAAATGATAAGCCAGCCTGAACTGGTCATAAGAACTCGGCAACGAGTTAAGCACTATGTCAACGGCCAACTGTTCCGGTACAGGCATCGCAAGCTTTCTAAGCCGCTCCACGTAACCTTGCATTCTTTGCACATGAGTGCAGATGGACTCTCCATCTTTGGGTTTGCTGTTCGTGAAGTCCTTGACCACTTCGCACCTTTCGATGCGCTCTTGCTTGCGGAACTTTTCCGCTAGCTCCTTGTGCATCTCATAGGGCCAGTAGTCTTCGTATATTCTCTGCAATTCGGGGTTCATTGTGGCGATCATGATGCAGGCCACTTTGGTTGCATCATCAGTATGTTTTTGGTACGAGGCAATTTCCTCGGGAGTAGCAGTTTCGGGGTCGACATCGACAAGCTCGGTCTCGAGAACATACTCTTTGTTCTCATACCTCAGAGCCATCTTGATGTTTCTAATCCAGTCATTATAGTTTGTCCCGTTCAATTGAACCCTGGAACATAGTGAGAGGATTGAGGGAACACTGGAGTTTGATTGGGGAGCGGATTGATCAGCAGAAGACATCTATAAAAGAAGGTAAGTTTAATTAGATACTTGTCGGTCCTTATAATAACCCAATATAAAATAAGGCTAGGATCCAACTATAACAATTTGCAACATAGAAGAGGGATGCCGTAATCTATAAGCAAATTTTATAAAGGTAGGCGAATGACGATTCAGCCGATTCCACCGCGGAAAAATAATCTTATTATAAATGGAATTCCTAGTTTCTTATGAGATTTATTGAACTGTTCAATAGCATGTTTAATCTCGGATATGCCCCACCGTTTGTGACTGGGATGCCGAGGATCACAAACCGGGTGTGAATAACCATGCAAATTAGCTTGGTGCTCTCGGGATCCATTATCATCTCAAATTGATGTGCCGGTAAACCACACACGCTCCATCAACAATGATAACACCCGAGACACCCATTGCCACTCTTTATGAACCCCTATTGGTGTGCCGGTAAACCACACACGCTCCACCAACGTTTCATAAAGTGCAATGTGCAATTTCATGGGGTAGCATCAAATTCACATTTTCCTAAAGTAACTAGATTGGGATTTGTTTTAGGGTTCTAGTACTTTCAATTGTAGCATTATACTTTTAAGAGGCTTAGCGGTTCTATCATACCCGTTCAGCTAACGACACTCGACTGACCAGGAGAGCGGTGGGTAAGAGTAGATACCCATTAGACTAACATTTTATAGTCAGTCGCCTTATACCCTCTTTATAGGACAGTTTTGTGAATGAGGCTTACTAGCGGTAGACTAACCAATTTTCTTATACATATTAAATTAACTTTTAATTTTAAATATATATAAGATATATTTTAATCTCATTAAAATATCTTAGAATTAATTAAATTCTAATTTTCTCAAATTATCCTAATTTTCTTGAAAATTTTAATTAATTCTTAAAGCAGATTTAATTTGCCTTTAATTAATCAATTAATTAAATTAATTAAATCTAATGTAGATATTACCAAATTAATCAAATTAATTTATCTACAATGGTCCTAGTGATTCTCGAAATCAACAAGCCAGGCAAGCAAAGTTCAGGTTATTTTATAAGATCTTATTACCAAAAATAACAACATACTATTATGGCAAGTAAATCAAGCAATCAAGGGGGACCATTAGGGCATGGCGGCTAGGGTTAGGAAACCCTAGCCAAGCCGTCAACATTCAAGGCCACCAAGGGTGGATTTTCGCAAAAAACACCAAGGCCAAGATCATGCAAGCAGTTCATAATCAAATCACAAGAAAAACAAGCTAGCTCTGATACCACTGAAGGGTTTCTATGCAATCAATGAACACAAAATAACCTAAGGTTCACATGCAACCCTAATATTGATCTATGTTTTCTTCTATGAAGATTAGAACTAAGAACCTAAAGGATACAATTCAATTCTAAAGAAGAATCAAGAAAAACCAACCTTAGATCTTATGATCCTTTTAAGCAGCAGCAAAATTATCCTGCCTCAGATGAAAGTCACACCCAGGTGATGGAAGAATCAGTCCAGCAGAGTAAATCCAGAGAGAAGATGGCGTGAAGAATGAGGTGCCAGGGGGTTCCTTTTATAGCCTCCTAGGGTTACACCTGAAACCCTAAGGAGCCTCCAATTGGACAAGGCTTTTGACCACTTGGACCAGGCTTACCAAACCCTAATTAGGGTTTCGCCAAACCCTTGGAGGAGCCTCCAAGTTGGCGCCACTTTTGGTCCCTGGTTTTCCTGGCCAGTTATTCAACTATTGAATAAATGCCATACCAGTCCCTGCACCTTTTTAATTAATTAATTTAATCTCCAAATTAAATCCAATTAATTCTAGATTAAATCTCAATTAATTAATATAGTTTCTAATTAATATATTAGCACTTAAATATATTAATAAACCATATATATATTTTCTATTGATTTATTATACAATTAATAAATCAACTATTCTCTCTACTGAACTATCTTTCCTCCACCCATGAGGGCAACCCAAATGGACTTTGCTTTTAACCATAAGATAAAAGTTCAATTACAAGTCATGGCTTAGACACCTAATCCAACAACACACACACACACACACACATATATATATATATATATATATATATATATATATATATATATATATATATATATATATATATATATATATATATATATATATATATATATATATATATATATATATAAGGAAGTCATATTTATGACTTAATGGATAAAGTATGGTTTATATGTATAATATGTATAAGAATGTTCATAAGAGATAATAAGTATAAAGTATTTATTAAGACTAAATGAAATATTGTCATATTCGTGACTCATGAACTAAGAGTCATGTATACGACTAATGTGTAAAGAATGAATGTAATATGTTAAGAGTCATCTTGATGACTAGTGAATGTATGAATCATCTTTATGCTTGATGAATATATGAGTAATTTCTATGCCAATCATGAAATAGACCAAGAATAAGTTTAATGAGATGTATCCATTGTAATGACTAAAGTATAATGATTCATCTTTACGACTAATGTTAAATGCACTATAAGTATGAATAATGTAATTTAGTCATTCCTATTACTTAATATGTAGAGAAGTTGTATTTCAAGATAAGTAAATATGAATATGATAATAGGGCTTCATGACTAAAGTGAATGAAATGAATATATTTATAAATGTATGAGTCCAAACTCATGTAACTCACAAGACTTTATAGTCTTACGTACGTTTGTTTTATCCATTGTATTCTAGATTATACAAGGATTAAAGAAGATGGAAGTAAAGTAAAGTTAAAGGAATGTAATTTTTATTTTATTCAATCATTATGATATGTGTAAATTCTTGTTTACTACTATGGTTGTAATGAATTATACAGACAAATGTTTTTGAAAAACCATAAATTTTTAGGTGTCACATCTGGTGTCAAATACCAGACAAAACACCTAAGCTATAGGCTTAGTGAGTAACATAAGGAGCAGTAAAGTAATAATTCACCATAATATATAATCACCAGTCATAGGTAAATAGAAGTAAGATACACACATGAATTTATAAAATTCACCAATTAAGGATATAATATTTGGCACTAGAGTTTTTCACAAACCCAATGTTATACATAATGAAGTCAAAGACTTTTCACCAGCCTTAGGGACTTTACACAGATCCCTTAGGTATACCATGGTAGTTATGAGACTTTACACCAGTCTCGTATAAAGAACATTAAATACCAATAAGATCTCTCACTAGTCTCGATGTATGTCACCAATAAGGGTTCGACTTTACAGTAACCTTTAACCCGAAAGTAGGAAAGAGACTTTTTCACAAATCCCTTTGGTTTAGCGCCAAGTATATAATATTAGATTATTCACCATTCTCATTATTTATTTGATAACCAATCATCCTTTTCAGAAAAGTTATAATAAGGTTTCGAAATATCAATTAATCTTGTAACATTTAAATCTCACACGAAAACTGTTAATTTACTCACCTCGTTTTCCGTGCCAATATTGAGTTAAACTGGTAATATGATTCCCTTCCCTTGCAAATCTAGCTACTGAGGTGAAAACATGTCTCAGCCATACCATTAAAATCATCCAAGATACATGTAAAATTCAGTTAAAAGATTTTGTCCCACGTGCTTAGCGTCGTTCCTAATTTTTGATAATGTCGCTAACCATGAACATTCGCTATAGAGACGCCATCATCTCTAATTAGCATCACTAAGTATTAACAACTTGCCACATCATGCCTGTCTTGATCTTAATCCCCCCAGAATTTCAATTCACCAGTTAATTCACACCAAAACATATATGAAATGGGACCATTCAACTCTACTTGATTCTACATCAAAGTTCTAACATCAGTTACACCATCACCAAGTTAACAACAAATTCCAAAACATAGTTCTAGCACCAAAATTAAGCATTGGAAGAAGAACTCACCTTAATTCTTTAATTACTAGGTTGAATCCTCCTTTGTATTCACTTTAACCTTGAAATTTCATCCTCAATTCAATCTGACTGGGTTTCCCCGTTTCCATATTTTCTATCTATATAATGAGCTTAATGACTGACTAAAACACTTTTGGGGATATTATTGTCATTCGTATTTACCGTTGATAAGTTTTACCTTAGCGTCATGACTTAACCTAATCGCATTTCCATCACCATACTCATAGCGTTGCTATCTACTAAATTTCACTAGGCATTCTACTTATATAAAAATGTCATCATACAGCAATCTACTTAACAATATTGTCGCTATCTACCACTGATAGCGTCATTAATCCTCCTCTAAACACTCTTTTTTCCAAATTTCTTGTCCAACACCTATTTTCATCCAAAATTTTCACTAATGCCTTCTTAAATATCATAATTAATCTAACAAGTTATCACTACAACTCATCATCTATATATCACCTATAACATGTATATTTAACCATATATGATTACCAAACAACATATTAGGATACATAGTTGGCTTTTGTGATGCTAAAGATGACACATTTCTTCATTATGATATCCTGGTGACTAGATCACAGTAAATCCATATTCATCAGTCTCTCATGTGCTACTAAGGAAACTCCTTGTGCTGTCTCTTGGACCTATTTCAGCACACATCCATAGCCTTAATCATCGAGCATTTCCTTTTCCTTCTTCTATTCTCTAACATTATTTTTTTCAACTTCATTATTTTTCTTCTCGAATTCAATTTTGGATGAATTTGACTTGTTTGCAGAATTATTTGATGCCAATTTGTTTCCAAAAAAGCTTGAACTAGACTTGAACTTCTGATTACCATTCACATAATTCTTGTAAAACTTTTTGTATTTTCTGTTTTGAGCAATCAAAGCAAACTCACCATAGCTATCTTTACCATATCCTTCGTAGCATGCAACATCATCACTGTTTTCAATTGAAAATGTATTTTGAAGGAGAGTGTGCCAATTTACAGTTATGCTCAAAGATGGCTCATGAAGATATGTAAGTTATCTTTATCACTTTTACTGATTTTTTTCCTTGATCCTTTGCACATTGATGATGGTGATGTTTGAAGGGTTTTCTAGCAAACAATGAACACAAAATTACCTATGGTTCACATGCAACCCTAGAAAGATCTATGTTTTCTTCTATGAAGATAATAAACTAATATCTAAAGGCCAACAATAATTTCTAAAGTTTAAATCAGAAGAACCAACCTTTGAATCTTGTTCTTGAAGCTAGCAGCAAAAGTATCCTGCCTCAGATGCAAGTCATACCCACAGCAATGGAGAAGACAGTCCAGCAGAGTAATCTTGGTTGAAGTTGGCGTGAATAATGGGGAGCCAGAGGGTTCCTTTTATAGCCTCCTAGGGTTACACCTGAAACCCTAAGGAGCCTCCAAGTGGGCAAGCCTGTTGACCACTTGGACCAGATCCCTAAACCCTAATTAGGGTTTTCGCCAACCCTAGAGAAGCCTCCAAGGGTGGCGCCACTTTTGGCCCCTGGACTTCTCTTTGCCATTTATTCAACTATTGAATAAATACAAACTAGTCCTCACACTTTTAATTAATTAATTTAATCACTAAATTAAATCCAATTAATTCTAGATTAAATCTTAATTAATTATTATGGTTTCTAATTAATATATTAACACTTAAATATATTAATAAACCATTTAATTAATTCTATTGATTTATTAAGCAATTAATAAATCAACCTTTTACTCTACCGAACTCTATCCTGACCTCCAGCTATGAGGGCAACCCAAATGGACTTTGCTTCAATTAACAAGATAAATATAGTTGTAAAGTCATGGCTTAGACACCTAATCCAACAGTCTCCCACTTGGATAAGTCTATGACTTTAATTTATCTTCTGATTAATAAACAACCTGCAGCTTCCTAGAAACTGCTGCCGAACTCTGACCCAGTCAGTTCTGTCCATAGATAAGTGATCATATGATCCTTCGTCCAACAAGATATTTTCAGACATGAGACATGGATTGAGATCAATCTCTGTCCGATACTCTGTTTCCCAATTTTCGATTCTGCTTATGACTTTAAGACTTCTAATTGAACACATCAATTTAGTCCCGGCTGGCCAGCACTTTAGTCAACTTCAAAATCATCGAGCGGCCTACAGATATCTGTTTCCCATCAAGGTCAAGGAACGAATAAGCTTTGACTCATATGGTTGTGTCTTTTACTTATCAAATCGTACACAACAATGCGTTTTATAACATCGAGTTACCGATCCGTTTCATATTATCAATGCACAACCGACTCGTAAATTTCAACTCATATGTCTCCGCTTCAAGATCATACGATATTATCGTCTCAACATTACTCGTGATGTAATCCATGAAGCAATCTGTTGAGCGCGGGTTTATCCAATACTCAAATCTCTATTTCTAAGTACTCATGAACGTTGTAGCAGTCTTACTGCAATGTCTAACTCCTTAGACAATCTACAAACCAATTCACGACAGTCTTTTTTCATACTTACTCCCGAAAAGTATGAGCGACTGTGGACCTTTTGAATAATCAAATTATTCGGGAAGTGAAACATGAAAAATTGAAACTTAAAATCTGACTGGTGGCTACTATTGCCTAATTACCAAGTCTCCATGAGGTAATCACCAAGTCGGATTTTACATAAACTATTATCGGTTTCTAGATTCCTTTTAAACTATTTAATTCGTGTTATGTATCTATGTCTACTTGACCTTTCACTCTTTCTATGTATTCAAATGTTATGCATTTATACACTTTATCCGATGATATTTCTATTTTAGTCATACCGTCAATCTCACTAACAACTCCATTCTATGTACTGTGACTTTCCATGGTTCTCGGGATCTTTAGTCCATACGACTGCACCCTAAGACTATTTCGAGGTGTTACGATGTACCGGTGAGCCACACGCGCTCCGTCGGAATGCCAACGAAATTCTTTAACCATTAAGTCCTTATTTGAAAAACTCTTTTCAAATTGTTATCAACATTCACCCCTAATCATTTTCCAATGATTTCTCATGTAGGTATAAAATCCATTAAGTATTCCCAGCCAGGTCATATCCTGAATCTGACTCAGTATGCTCTAAGCATTAAGTCATCAAGACATGTTCATGACACTTCTGATCGATCCAAGAAACTTGTTGGATTCGATCCAGTCCTATTCCAAAATCTTTTGGAATCTTAGGATTACTCATAATCCTTGTGTCACGACCTTAATAACTATATCCTTTCGGAGACTTTTTCTCATGCATCTTGAATCTTATCAAGATCATGCTTATTATGGCCAGGTCTATACTGATGACAACATCTATCTGATATATGTCAATGGATTATGTGAGTATATTGCACCTTTTATATCTCTCATGCCAAATCATCACACTTTGCAATAACAGGAAACTCCTTTCCTTAGCCATGCATCTTGAGTCTCATCAAGATCATCTTGGCAGGGTTTCGATCTATCTCATAGACGTTTGTAACCACCTGAGCACGCCGTATCTTTATTATGTCTTTCATAGCGATCCGTCTCTTAACACCAAGTCATTACACTTTGTAATGAAAAGAGACGTTTCCTAGAACCATTGTGCAACACACATATGGAGATAGTAGATAACAGCGACACTCCCACTGGCTTTGACACGGTTATGGACTATTCACAAAATCCATAGCTTATGGCACATTTTGAGAATCCAACCTTTCTGACATCTTAATGGTAATCTTTCAGCCCATTCTCAAAATCCAATCATTTGGCATATTTTGAGAATCTGAATATCCTTTCTTGCGAGATGCCTACGGGGAAATCCCGGGCCCACGTACCTTTATACTGGCATACTCTTTGTGAGTCCTCATTAGTGTGCCGGTGATCCACACGCGCTCCACTAACGACTTACAATATACAGTATCCTTTCGGATTTCATCTTCTATTGAGAGTGCTTCTCTCGGAGTCAATTACTTGACTCTGAGTATCGTCTCACTCAACCAGATGTTCTGAAGGTACGTTTCTGTCCATGTTGGTTTCTTTTGATGATTACTCCCACTGGTTTTAAGACCAGTTGTAAAATCAATCAAACTGTCACATAGACTGTATCTCGTCCTAAGGTTCTCTTAATTGGCAGCAACCAGGCTCACCAATGCTTCCAAGTAGTCGGATTGAAAATCCGTACCAACTATAGTGTTTTACCACTATTCGGTATGTCACCCCGATCATAACTACTTATGACGGTGATCAGTACTACTGGTCAAGAGAAGGTTATGTCAGTATTAAAACAGAAATATGATTTCTGCTCTAAGCCTAGCGATGACTAAAGGTTATTTCACTTGGCTAATCCTGAACTCATTCAGGACTGTCCCAAACTCCCACTGTCTCCTTAGAATATGAGTTCTTTCTAAAAGAGCTCTTTCTTTTCCAGGTACAGCGGGATAGCCAGTGAAATGACATTTCTGATTAGGTTCAGGCCAGTCGTGAGGTTCGGACGAACACTACAAAACCCTGGACCTTTAATGTACAAGTGGGACAATCCCAGCTTTACATTTCAGACAGTGTCTGCAAACCTACTTAGTCTAAGGATGTGGTTGGGATATGGTTAATATGGTCTGACTGGTTTAGTGTTTAATTTACGGGAAACTAATTGGCAATGTATCTCATACATTGAGGATCGAATTGTTCGACCAATGCTCCATCATCTTCCCTAAGACACATTATAACTATTAATGTTCTTGGAAGAGAATAACTGTGAAACATTTTCCCAGTTTATGTTGTCACTCAGGTTCTGTGGGTCTTGTACTTCCTTTGAAGTCCTTTAACTGTTCAAAGATTCAATCCAATCGCTTATTCTGATAAGCGAGGACATATTCGTCATACCGACTGACAAATATTGTGAAGTACAAACAATTGTGTTCTATTTGGAGATTCGAGCAATACACAGTAACTGATGTGTCCGTTGCTCCTAATCTCAATGTCTTTTACATCTCTATGTAAAATTATGACTTTGTTAATTATGTTTAAGACTTGCAATCTTCAGTTGACTCTAAGTCAGCTGATTCCAAAATCCTATCCTTTGGATCTTTGGGTGATTCATTTCTTGCCACATGTGCTTTATAAAGAACTTAATCATCATCTGACTCTAAGTCAAATGATTCCAAAGTCCTGTCCGACTGGATCTTTGGTTGATTCATTTCTTTACACATTAAGAACTCAATTCATCATGAGGCTTTAAGTCAAACGATTCCAAAGTCCTGTCCAACTGGACCTTTGGTTGAATTGATTCTTATAACATTAACAATCATAAGGGACACAATTCCTAAAACACTTTGGATGTATCAATATTCAAGTTATTACTAATCATGCATTCAACACAATCATACAACATTTCAAGGATATTTGAAACAACATGTGTTAAAAGAAAATTGACAATTTTTATTAAAACAAAATCCTTGAACAATGTATTATATGATAGGCAATGTCTTACGCATCTGATAAGCTAATAACATGATTTCAGTATCTAACTAAACTCTAAAACTGCATGAGCTTTAGATCCAATATGAATATGCTCCTATGCAACAACATCCCACATCCTATAGAGTCCATGCATACAGAGAAAAAATGTGAGAAACACATCCTGTATCAAGGAACTAAGGATCAGGTGTTCTGAGTTTTAAGATATTCCTGAGTTGCCAAACTGTTCGGCTTCGGAGCATTTTCCAATCTTTCTGTGACTGTGTCCCACCCTGTGGATTCCCAGTTTGAACCATCGAGGAACCGGTCCAGACGATCTGGATCATTTCTTGATGTCAATCCCGAAGTAGCTGAATCAATGGAACTATGCT
Organism: Cichorium intybus; assembly: GCA_023525715.1. NCBI lineage: Eukaryota > Viridiplantae > Streptophyta > Magnoliopsida > Asterales > Asteraceae > Cichorium > Cichorium intybus. The sequence continues at coordinate 1,290,947 of CM042015.1, read as the reverse complement.
TCTCTATGAACGACTCATACAGAGTCAACATTGAATGCATATCCACGATTGTCTTATCTGGTTTCCCTTCCTGTACATCAGGATGAACGGATCAGCGAGTCGAGCTAATGCTTTAACTCCCGATCAAAAGGGGACCAAATTTATACAGTTCACCTATGTGTCTCTCAGTCTTGAGAACATGTGAACTGGTGCTACTTCCTGCACACTTCAAACTCTTTCAAGATCTTAGCTCGTCCTTTCTCAACCTGTTCATGGAACCTTTCCACAACTAGTTGTGTTAACTTATCTTACCCCAAGAATTCTAAATTCCTGCGGAAATCGGGGTCAATGATCAATAGTATTAGGTAACGAACTTTCCTTGACTTGACAATCAAGGAGTCATGCTCATCACAGGCTACTGTGTGATGTCATGTTTTGGGTGGCGGACACTCAGTCATATATGGCTTGCTAGCAAAACAGAGAACTATTCTCTATTTATGAAGCCATACCATATAGTTCAGGCCAGTCAGCCTTACCATTTTAGGCAGGTGCTTTCTGATGTTCTCAGAAATGGGTGAAGGAGGAGAGGGAGGAGAATAGACACTTGATTTAGACATCTACAATAAACAGAATTTATTAGTTTAGTTTTTCCTCTTAAATAATTACCCAATATATTATTTATTAAGGCTAGGACCCAAAATACCCCAACTATGGTGTGAAGAGGGATGCCGTAATCACAACATAATGGTCATTAAGGTAGATAATACACTTATCAATTTCATCCTATGAAATTCCTAGATCTGTTGAGACATATTGAACTGTTCAATGGCATGTTTAGTCTCGGATGTGCACCACTGTTTGTGACTGGGATGCCGAGGATCACAAACCGGGTATGAATAACCATGCAAATTAGCTCGGTACTCTCGAATTCAATTGTCATCTCTAATTAACGTGCCAGTTAACCACACACGCTCCGTTAATAATGACAAAATCGAGAAACCCATTGCGACTCTTTGCGGACCCCAGTTGGCGTGCCGGTAAACCACACACGCTCCACCAACGTTCCACAAAGTGCAATGTGCAATTCCATGGATTAGCACCAATTCACATTTTTATCCTAAAGTAACTAGATTGGGTTTTGTTCAATGTTCTAGTACTTTCAATTATAGCATTATACTTTTAAGAGGCTTAGCGGTTCTATCAAACCCGTTCGGCTAACGACACTCGACTGACTAGGAGAGCGGTGGGTAAGAGTAGATACCTATTAGACTAACATTTTATAGTCAGTCGCCTTATACCCTCTTTATAGGACAGTTTTGTGAATGAGGCCTACTTGCGATAAGACTAACCAGTTCTTCTTATATATAAACAGTTAACTTTTAATTATAAATATATAAGATATATTTTAATCTTATTAAAATATTTTAGAATTAATTTTCTCATAATTTTCGCAAATTATTATCTAATTTTTGAAAATTTAATTAATTCTTTAAGCTGATTTAATTGATCTTTTAATTAAACAATTAATTAAACTAATTAAATCAAATATAGGCATCACAAAATTAATCAAATTAATTTTCTAATCTTCCTTTTAATTTCGAGATTTAGCAAGCAAAGGAAAGGGTTCCAGTTATTTAAATAAGCAGCAATTACAAAAAATAACAACCTACTTCCAAAAAGGCATGCAAATCGAAAAAGGAAAGGGAGGGAGGCTAGGGTTTTGAAACCCTAGCCACCATGAACGAAATTGGCCTCCTCAAGGGGTTAATGTCGAAAACCCCATGATCATATCAAGCAATTATATCAAAAACACAAGAAAACAAGCCATAGCTCTGATACCACTGAAGGGTTTTCTAGCAAACAATGAACACAAAATTACCTATGGTTCACATGCAACCCTAGAAAGATCTATGTTTTCTTCTATGAAGATAATAAACTAATATCTAAAGGCCAACAATAATTTCTAAAGTTTAAATCAGAAGAACCAACCTTTGAATCTTGTTCTTGAAGCTAGCAGCAAAAGTATCCTGCCTCAGATGCAAGTCATACCCACAGCAATGGAGAAGACAGTCCAGCGGAGTAATCTTGGTTGAAGTTGGCGTGAATAATGGGGAGCCAGAGGGTTCCTTTTATAGCCTCCTAGGGTTACACCTGAAACCCTAAGGAGCCTCCAAGTGGGCAAGCCTGTTGACCACTTGGACCAGATCCCTAAACCCTAATTAGGGTTTTTGCCAACCCTAGAGAAGCCTCCAAGGGTGGCGCCACTTTTGGCCCCTGGACTTCTCTTTGCCAGTTATTCAACTATTGAATAAATACAAACTAGTCCTCACACTTTTAATTAATTAATTTAATCACTAAATTAAATCCAATTAATTCTAGATTAAATCTTAATTAATTATTATGGTTTCTAATTAATATATTAACACTTAAATATATTAATAAACCATTTAATTAATTCTATTGATTTATTAAGCAATTAATAAATTAACCTTTTACTCTACCGAACTCTATCCTGACCTCCAGCTATGAGGGCAACCCAAATGGACTTTGCTTCAATTAACAAGATAAATATAGTTGTAAAGTCATGGCTTAGACACCTAATCCAACAATGTTTTGGTAATTGTAGGAAGCTTATATGGATTGCTTGGCAGAGAAGTATAAGGATGGCCCAAGTTAGATTGTAGAGGATGATAACGAGGTGTGGAAATTGGCCCAACTTCAGAGGATCCGAGAGAAGGTGTTGGATATATGGGGTGGACAATCAGATTTCCACTATGTGATGAGCGGTTCATATTCTATTGAATCTGGATCGTCTTCTGCGAATGCACAGTCGCAGCAAGAGTTACACTTGTTTATTATATGTATTATGTTTAACCTAGGTCAAAAAGAAAGTTTATTACTATTATAGATAGTAAAGTAGAATGTTATTATGGATGCTATTATGTATATTAAAGGTAAAGTAAAAATGCTATTATGGTTGGCTTGTTACTATTACGGATAATAAATGTAAAGTTCAATGCCATTATGGATGAAAGCTTAAGTAGTTGGTATTTTGGATACTTTAGTACATTGCTATTACTGACTGTAATTATAAAGTAGAATGTTATAGTTGATAAAAAGTATGCTGCTCTTACATATTATAAATATAAAGTATATTTTTGTTATGTAAAATTGATTGTATGTTGTTAATATAGATTAAAAATTGATAATATGTCGTTACCATTTTTTAAATTAAAAGGTTACATGCACAAGTGGAAAGCTTACAACAAAGTCAATCTCAAACGCAAGATGAATTCCTACGGAGACAAGAATAGTTTGAAAAAAAGAATGAAAGAAATGATGCGACGAATGAACCAACGTAATCTCTCGGCTCTTAGTTACATGGTTTTGACTTTTTTAGAATGTTAATTTTTTATTGTAATGCTTAATTAGTTTTGTTTTAATATATATATATATATATATATATATATATATATATATATATATATATATATATATATATATATATATATATATATATATATATATATATATATATATATATATATTGTAAGACCCGGTCCGCCGAGTCGCGGCCCGGAGGAATCCGCGGCGCGGCTTTTGGAAGAATCTAGAATCGTGTAGGATTTGTACGCGCGGCGCGGTTATAAAGAATCCGCGGCGCGGTGCGCCGCAGTCATGAAAAACCCTAATTCGGATTGAAACGCCTATAAAAAGGACCCCAGCCCTAGGGTTCGTGTTTTTGGAGAGTTTCTAGAGTAGAGGTGTCTGGTTTCGGCAGATACTCCTTGGTCTCGAGGTGTTGAAGGTTTTGGGAGATTAGAAGAAGGAGATCCACGCGGGAGAAGGTTTAGAACGGATCGTGGGCATCACTCCGTCCTTCAGAAGTAAGGTAAGAAGATTTACTCTTCTGACTTTCCTTTTTATCCCGTCATATGGTGTTACCAGTTGGTTTGTAGCTTTAGACGATTTGTAGCCCTTAGGGTTTGAACCAAGGACATGCATGGACTTGCATGTCCATAAGGAAGTGACCTTAGGGTAGTTTCTGATCCCAGGAAGGGAGTAGAAAGGAACCCTAGCCGATTGATGTACTGTTAATCACTGAAAAACATTTTGGAATGTTACGAGCCGCGACGCGGACTGGCTAAGTCAGCGGCGCGGACTCGGCTGAAATCCCGTAATTGTGCAATGGTAGCCGCGGCGCGTAGGGCGAGGGGCCACGCCGCGGCGAGCGACTGTTTGTCCAGGAATTTAGTTTTGACCACGGTTTGATGGCAAATAGTGAGTCTAACCTTTAGACAGGTCTGTAAGAGCCTAGTCAGTAATTGATATGTTGTATGTGTGTGGGATTTAGGTGTGTGGACGAGCTAAGTGGGGATATTAGAGAATATCTGTGCGGTTTCGAATCAGGTGAGTATCCTCACCTTACTATATGATGTTGCATGTTAGGCATCTTGTATGTTATTTACAGTTATATGATTTGCTCTATATCTGTGGTTATTTGTTGTTGGGCTCAGTACTGATGCTTGTCCCCTCGTAGCTGTTGTATGGCGAGCTGGACTATGCCTTGTCCCATAGCTGTTGTATGATGGGCTGGGCCATAACCGGGAACCCATAGCTGTTGTATGATGGGTAGAACCGCCCCGTGTCCATAGCTGTTGTAGGATGGACGCCCGTAGCTGTTGTATGGCGGGTAGGGTCGGGTCGTTCTCGAGGACGGGTTGTTTAATGTGTGGGCATGTATGGTAATTTGTGGACTCACTAAGCTTTAAGCTTACCCGTTGTTTTTATAATATTTCAGGTAAATCGATTGACAAAGGGAAGGGCAAGGCGTGACGGCGGCGCATCGCATACAAGAGATTACTTTGAAGAATTATGTTTTGATTTTTAAATGTTTCCGCTGTTGATTTAATAAATATGTCCAACAAATTTACTTTTTGGAAGAAATATTTTATTGGAACCTTAATAATAAATAAATTTTAGAATTTTGAAATTGGGGTGTTACAAATTGGTATCAGAGCCTTGGTTTGAGGGATTTGGATGAACTGTATTGGGAATCCAAACTCAAACTTAGGACTGAGTGATTTTGTTAAGAAAATGTTTTTGGAAGGTTAAATTAAAGTAAAAGAAGATGCGATGCGAACCGTCAGCCGAGCTCAAGTAAGTTTTGTGATTCCCAATTACCCATGCCAAGCTTGTGTTATGTGATAAAATGTATCGTGCTAGGATGTAAAGCTGCCTGGATAATATACTCTGTAGACTGTTTGTGCCTTCTGTGCTGCCTTGGAATTTTATGCTACTGTCGTTAGGTTGCTTAGTGAATGCTGGTAGGTTATATACAATTAGGGTAAGATAGCCTAAGAATTCTTGGTCAGGCCTTACTGGCTGTTCCTTGTTTGGTTGTGACTTTAGGGTAGATCAGTTATTCAAACGTCTATCTTATTCCTGATTGTGTACGGCTGTGCGTCCGTAAGGTGACTCGACGACATTAGCAATAGTTCTCTTAGGCACGTGTGAGATGGAGAATTAGATCAAAAGATTAGGCACCACGGTGCATGACCACATGAGTCAAAGGAAATGGTTTAGTGTGTGTGACGTTTTAGGAGGATGGTTGACGAACTTGGAACAAGGGCGAATAGGTGTGGAAGGTAGTACCAGGCCAGTATTACCGAAAGCACAGGATTCACGCTTGAGTCAAGAGTAGTCAAACAAAGTCCTAGAAAGTCAAGTAGTTGGATAGATAGGGGTGACCCGAGTATTGATATTAGAAACTGTTGTGCATTTCAGAATGGCAGTCACTCGAAGTAACGGTGGACCAGATGCGGGTGCCTCGAGTGGGGGAGGACCGACTGATGAGAATCTCCGTAACCTGATAGCGGAGGAGGTTTCGCGGGAAGTGTTGGCTGCGATACCTCAGTTCTTTGGTACGATTAAGGCTGAGCTATGGGCAATGCTCGAGGAACGACTGGCTACTCAGGGCACATCACGTGTTAGGGATGCAAGTTATAAGGACTTTTCGGCTTGTTCGCCTCCGATGTTTGATGGGGGCAGGGATCCGATTGTTAGCATGCGGTGGATTTCCGCCGTGGAGGGTGCTTTCCGCACATGTTCCTGTCATGAGAACTCCAAGGTAACGTTTGCAGCGAATCTTTTAAGAGAGGGTGCGAAAGATTGGTGGGAGATACGAACGAAAGATCTCACTCCTGCTCAGTTGGATGCCATTACATGGCCGCAGTTTAAGGAACAGTTCAAATTGGAGTATGTTCCACAGGTGGAAATGGAACGCTTGGCGCAGGAGTACCTAAATCTGACCCAGACTACTGAGACGGTGACGGAAATCACCAAGAAGTTTAATGAACGGGCACTCTTCTGTCCAGAGTTTGCGGCAACCGAGCGCATGAGGATGACCCGATACTTGGCAATGCTTCGCACAGACATTCGGGAATTTGTGTCTGCTGCTAGGCACCAAACTCTTACTGATATGATAGCGGCCGCTCGGGCCCGAGAGTTGGAACTGGAAACCCAACAAAAGCAGAAGCGTCCGGCGCCTACTCAGACTCAGCAGGTGTCGAAGAAATTTCGAGGGGCAGATCAGGGAAAGCAAGGGCAAAGGAGCCAGGGTAAGTGTGGTAAATGTGGAAAGAATCATGAGGGACGTTGCTGGGTGCTAATATGTCATAAGTGTGGAAAGGAGGGCCACTATGCTAAAGATTGTCGGCAAGAGGTCAAGATTTGTTTTAATTGTAACCAAGTGGGCCACTTCAAGGCCCAATGTCCCCGTCTGACTCAGGGAGTGGTTCAGAATCCGGCACCCACCACACTCCGGATTACCGATGGTAGGCAGGGGAAAGGGGAAGCCCCTAAGACCAAGGGTCGAGCATTCGTCATGACCGCCGAGGAGGCACTGGATGCGCCCGACGTCGTCACGGGTACTCTTTCTTTACTTGCCTCGTGTTTGTGGTGTGTGTAATTAATATGTCTATTATGCTTTGATTAGGAACATTCTTAGTCAACTCTACGCCTACCTTTGCACTATTTGATTCGGGTGCTAGTCATTCTTTTGTGTCTGCCGCGTTGGGAAAGAGTTTCGGTATTGCTTTAGGAACTCTTCATCAGCCGTTAGAAGTGGAAATTGCGGATGATAAAACCGTGCAAGCGACTAGTGTTTATCGGGGATGCGAAGTCGTGATTCAAGGAATAAAGTTTCCGATCGATCTCATCCCTATACCGTTGAGTGACTCCAGAGTCATCATCGGTATGGATTGGATGGGTCAGCATGAATCATGGATCGATTGTAAGAACAAGCGAGTGTGGATTCAAACTCCAAGTGGGGGAGAGCTGGTTGTGCAGGGCGAGAGAAAGAATCGAGGTGCAGTTTTCTGTTCAGTTGCTAGGGCACGCAGACATTTTCAGCATGGAGGTTCGGGATTTGTGGCCTATGTTGTAGACACACGAGAAGGGAAGCCACAGCTGAAAGCAGGTGATATACGAGTGGTTCGGGATTTTCCTGATGTTTTTCCCGAGGACCTGCCTGGCGTGCCGCCAGAGAGACAGGTGGAATTTAAGATCGACTTACCTCCCGGTGCAGCTCCGATAGCTAAAGCACCGTATCGTCTTGCGCCTCCGGAGATGCTGGAGTTGTCTATTCAACTTCGAGAATTATTAGATAAGGGATTTATTCGACCCAGTTGCTCGCCATGGGGAGCGCCTATTTTGTTTGTTAAGAAGAAGGATGGTTCCAACAGGATGTGCATAGATTATCGTGAGTTGAATAAGCTTACGGTGAAGAATCGATATCCATTGCCTCGCATCGACGACTTATTCGACCAACTGCAGGGCGCTTCGTGGTTTTCAAAAATTGATTTGCGGTCAGGTTACCATCAAATGCGAGTTCGGGAGGAAGACATCCCGAAAACGGCTTTTCGGACGAGGTACGGCCACTTCGAGTTTGTAGTGATGCCGTTTGGACTGACCAATGCACCTGCAGCTTTTATGGACTTAATGAATCGGGTGTGTCGACCGATGTTGGATCGGTCAGTTATAGTTTTCATTGACGACATCTTAGTCTATTCTCGGAGCAGGGAACAACATGAACAGCACTTAAAGGAAGTTTTAGAGACCTTAAGGAAGGAGAAGCTTTATGAAAAATTATCCAAGTGTGACTTTTGGCTACGGGAGGTTCAGTTTTTGGGTCACATTGTAAATGAGCAAGGAATCATGGTAGACCCGGCTAAGGTAGAGGCCGTGATGCGGTGGGAGGTTTCGAAGACTCCCTCGGAGATTAGAAGTTTCTTGGGTCTGGCTGGTTATTACCGTCGTTTCATCCAAGACTTCTCAAAGGTTGCAGTACCTTTGACCCGGCTAACTAAGAAAAATGCTGCTTTTCGGTGGGGTGAGGAGCAGCAGCAAGCTTTTGAGACTTTGCGGCGGAAATTGTGTGAAGCTCCGGTTTTGACCTTGCCTGAGGGCATGGAGGATATGGTAGTTTACTGCGATGCATCAATCACGGGATTGGGGGCAGTTTTGATGCAACGAGGCAGGGTGATTGCTTACGCCTCGCGACAGTTGAAGCCCCATGAAACTAACTACCCTACTCATGATTTGGAATTGGGAGCGGTGGTCTTCGCTCTCAAGATTTGGAGACACTATTTGTATGGAGTAAAGTGCACCATTTTCACGGATCACAAGAGTTTGAAGTACCTGATGGATCAGGCAAACCTCAATATGAGACAGAGGAGATGGTTGGATGTATTAAAAGACTATGATTTTGAGATACACTACCACCCTGGAAAGGCCAATGTGGTAGCGGATGCGTTAAGTCGTAAGGCTTCGAGTGCACCCCTTCGGGGCGTTTGTCTAAGGATGACAATTGTGACACCGCTGCTTGAGTTGATTAGGAAAGCCCAAGTGGAAGCAAGCAAGAACGAGAATCAGAAAAGTGAGAGGATTGTGGGTCAGTTGGTAGCTATGGTCAAAGATAGTAGGGGTTTGTTGACTTGTCACGAGAGGATTTGGGTACCGAAGCTGGGCGAGGTTCGTCAAACCCTATTGGAGGAGGCGCATAAATCCAAGTTCTCTATTCACCCAGGAGCGACTAAAATGTATAGGGATCTGCGTGAATATTATTGGTGGCCAGGTATGAAGAGGGAAGTAGCTGAGTTTGTCGAAAGATGCATGACCTGTCGTAGGGTCAAGGCCGAGCACCAACGGCCTCATGGTAAGTTGCAGCCTCTTGAGATCCCAGAATGGAAATGGGAGCATATCACAATGGATTTCATCACGAAGTTGCCAAGAACCCCTTGACATATGGACACTATTTGGGTTATCGTGGATAGGTTGACCAAAAGTGCTCATTTTCTCCCCATCCAAGAGACTTACTCTGCAAAGGAATTGGCTAAGGTCTTCACAGATGAGATTATCTCTCGGCATGGTATACCGGTCTCGGTGATATCGGACCGTGATGTCCGATTTACGTCTAGGTTTTGGAAGAAGTTTCATGAGGAATTAGGCACTCGCCTTCATTTCAGCACAGCATATCATCCTCAGACGGATGGGCAGAGTGAAAGGACGATTCAAACGCTGGAAGATATGCTTAGAGCATGCGTCATCGATTTTGGCGGGAGTTGGGATTCCCATCTCCCTTTAGCTGAGTTTTCTTACAATAACAGTTATCACGCGAGCATTGGTAGAGCTCCCTTTGAAATGTTGTATGGAAGAAAATGTCGGACACCTATTTGCTGGGGTGAGGTTGGCCAGCAGGTATTGGGAAGTACAGAGGTGGTGCTCAAGACAACTGAGTTAATTCAGAAGGTTCGGGAGAGATTGTTAACCGCTCAAAGCCGACAGAAAAGTTACGCGGATAGGCGACGGTCCGATCTCGAGTTTCAAGTTGGGGATTATGTGCTTCTAAAGGTGTCACCTTGGAAGGGAGTTATTCGTTTTAGGAAGCGAGGAAAGCTTGGCCCTAGGTACATTGGACCATATCGAATTGTCGCCCGTGTAGGTGAGGTAGCTTACCGGTTGGAACTACCCGAGCAGCTTAGTCAGATTCACGACACGTTCCACGTTTCGCAGCTCAGAAAGTGCGTGACTGAGGAATCCACAATAGTACCTTTAGAGGATATTCAATTAGATGAACGTCTAAATTACGTGGAGCGACCAATTGCCATCATTGAAAAGAAGATAAAGACTTTGCGGAATAAAACGATAGGATTAGTGAAGGTTCAGTGGCAGCATCGAAAAGGGTCCGAATGGACTTGGGAACCAGAGGAGGAAATGCGGAGGCATTATCCAGAATTATTTACCAGCACGGATTTCGGGGACGAAATCCAGTTAAATGGGGGAGAATTGTAAGACCCGGTCCGCCGAGTCGCGGCCCGGAGGAATCCGCGGCGCGGTTTTTGGAAGAATCTAGAATCGTGTAGGATTTGTACGCGCGGCGCGGTTATAAAGAATCCGCGGCGCGGTGCGCCGCAGTCATGAAAAACCCTAATTCGGATTGAAACGCCTATAAAAAGGACCCCAGCCCTAGGGTTCGTGTTTTTGGAGAGTTTCTAGAGTAGAGGTGTCTGGTTTCGGCAGATACTCCTTGGTCTCGAGGTGTTGAAGGTTTTGGGAGATTAGAAGAAGGAGATCCACGCGGGAGAAGGTTTAGAATGGATCGTGGGCATCACTCCGTCCTTCAGAAGTAAGGTAAGAAGATTTACTCTTCTGACTTTCCTTTTTATCCCGTCATATGGTGTTACCAGTTGGTTTGTAGCTTTAGACGATTTATAGCCCTTAGGGTTTGAACCAAGGACATGCATGGACTTGCATGTCCATAAGGAAGTGACCTTAGGGTAGTTTCTGATCCCAGGAAGGGAGTAGAAAGGAACCCTAGCCGATTGATGTACTGTTAATCACTGAAAAACATTTTGGAATGTTACGAGCCGCGACGCGGACTGGCTAAGTCAGCGGCGCGGACTCGGCTGAAATCCCGTAATTGTGCAATGGTAGCCGCGGCGCGTAGGGCGAGGGGCCACGCCGCGGCGAGCGACTGTTTGTCCAGGAATTTAGTTTTGACCACGGTTTGATGGCAAATAGTGAGTCTAACCTTTAGACAGGTCTGTAAGAGCCTAGTCAGTAATTGATATGTTGTATGCGTGTGGGATTTAGGTGTGTGGACGAGCTAAGTGGGGATATTAGAGAATATCTGTGCGGTTTCGAATCAGGTGAGTATCCTCACCTTACTATATGATGTTGCATGTTAGGCATCTTGTATGTTATTTACAGTTATATGATTTGCTCTATATCTGTGGTTATTTGTTGTTGGGCTCAGTACTGATGCGTGTCCCCTCGTAGCTGTTGTATGGCGAGCTGGACTATGCCTTGTCCCATAGCTGTTGTATGATGGGCTAGGCCATAACCGGGAACCCATAGCTGTTGTATGATGGGTAGAACCGCCCCGTGTCCATAGATGTTGTAGGATGGACGCCCGTAGCTGTTGTATGGCGGGTAGGGTCGGGTCGTTCTCGAGGACGGGTTGTTTAATGTGTGGGCATGTATGGTAATTTGTGGACTCACTAAGCTTTAAGCTTACCCGTTGTTTTTATAATATTTCAGGTAAATCGATTGACAAAGGGAAGGGCAAGGCGTGACGGCGGCGCATCGCATACAAGAGATTACTTTGAAGAATTATGTTTTGATTTTTAAATGTTTCCGCTGTTGATTTAATAAATATGTCCAACAAATTTACTTTTTGGAAGAAATATTTTATTGGAACCTTAATAATAAATAAATTTTAGAATTTTGAAATTGGGGTGTTACATATATATATATATATATATATATATATATATATATATATATATATATATATATATATATATATATATATATATATATATATATATATATGTGTGTGTGTGTGTGTGTGTGTACGTGTGTGCGTGTATGTGTGTATGTTTGTGTGTTTGTGTGTCTGTGTTTTATCAAATGAGGACAACAATGACAAAAAATTCTGAATTTAAAAATAAACTTTTGGTATCTTTTTAATAAAAAAGGTATTGTGTGGTCATTGTGTGGGTAACAGGTCAAACATGGTCAACAACCAAGCGCAACTATTGTGTCGTGAATATACAGTGTAGGTAGTGTATTACATGGGTAAGAGGTCGAATACGGTCAACAACAATGTTTAGGTATTGTGTCGGAAATACAATGTATGAGTATTACGAAGGAATATTGCGTGTGTATGGCATGAGTAACAAGTCAAACACGGTCAACAGCTGCGTGGGTATTGTGTCGGAAATATACCGCGTGGGTATTGCATGGGTACAATTTACTCAGGAGGGTTTTTTCTCACACCCCACATTCGGTCGGTATTGCGTGGATAAAAATTGTTTACCCACACAACACCGATGTAAAATTGCGTAGATAACGAGTTTGTTTTCTGGTAGTGTATAGGTTGTACATAAGTTGTAGAAATAAGTTTTGAAACTATTATAGAAAAGTCGTAAAAAGTCTCAAATAAAACTATAAAAGGTTGTGAAATATTAAAATATTTAAAAGAAAAATTGTAAAAGACTTCTTGTAAAAAAGTTGATATATATATATATATATATATATATATATATATATATATATATATATATATATATATATATATATATATATATATATATATATATATATATATATATATATATATATATATATATATATATAAGCGATCGGGTGAGGACTCTTCTTAAAGTGAGGACTCGTGAGGACACATTAAAAAAATTGAAAAAAAATAAATAAAAAAAATAAATAATAAAATGGATCATAGTACTATATTGGAGAAAAAAAAATTCGGAAAAAAACTTTTGGATCATTATTTTTTTTATAATGAAACAATGATCCACAAAATAAAATTTTTTGTGGATCATTTCTGTTTCTCAATGATCCAAATTTTTTTTTCCAAATTTTTTGGATCATGATATAGTACTATTCTCGATTTTATGATTTGTATTTTTTTTATATTTTTTTTCAATTTTTTTGAGGTGTCCTTACGAGTGCTTACCGAAAATATATATATATATATATATATATATATATATATATATATATATATATATATATATATATATATATATATATATATATATATATATATATATATATATATATATATATATATATATATATATATATATATATATATATATATATATATATGGGACGAATTAGTTGAAAAAAAAACTTTAAACTATATTTATAACAAAAGTCAAAGTTTGGATAAAACTCTTACTAAATTTTAAATCATAGGCCAAAATTGTAATTTCGAAATATATATGGCCTCTATGATATAGCAATTGTTACTTGTTTTATAACATTTTCTAGTTTTTTGGCGAGTTTAAGATACTGGTAGCGAGAGCCTGGGAGTACGACTAGAAACAGAATGAAAACAATGAAATCCTTATGAAATAGACTACCTGCGTATTAAGAGACCCGATAACCACGTTGACTTCAAATATCATTATGTGTATTCCAGTTTGATCGTTACTTTTCTGGTAACTAATGGAGATATGTTTGGCCATGAATCAAATGTGATCGCAACCTCAAGAATTAGGCCATTGAAACAGAAGGATGACTTGCAACTTAAATCATAAACACATTTTTATTAAGGGTCTTAAACTTACGCTTTGTAGATATGTTTGGAACACTGACCGTGTCTGTATATTTTCTCGCACATGCCATATGTACATATTAGCCCTTTCATATAAGATCATGTTTGGAACCTCTCATTTCAAGTCTTTCCACCAGCACTCGATCTGTTATCAGTGTACACGGCACTAAATTTTGGTGTGAAAGTGTAGCACTAGGAGGGCCATGACTTAACTAGAGGGATAGACATGGACAATACATGAAACTGAAACCTGAATTCGATTATGTACACACACACAGCGCGATGCAAATTGCTTAGCTTGTATTTATGTATTTAAGGAGAAACATCCCTTGTGGTTGATGTATCTTTCTATTATGAGTATGTTCACCATAGTGGTAACACTAGTGAGACAAAAGCATTACAGTAGTGGACTCAATAAGGAATTCAGTTTCAAATCAGTATATTAGAGTTGATGTGTACGCATAAAGCCTAAATTTGGTAAATGTTTTATTGAGATGGCTAGAAGAGACAAAGAAAGACGCACATACCATGGTCTTAGTGTATCTTGAATCAATCGCATATCTATCTTGACATATGAACTCCCATATCTCATAAAACAGTATATTTTTGTACCTTGTTGTCACCTGTTTTCCAACTAGAGAGAGAGAGAGAGAGAGAGAGAGAGAGAGAGAGAGAGAGAGAGAGAGAGAGAGATTTTGTGCGTGTGTGTGTGTGTGTGAACTGGAGACTGAAAGAGAGCGTAGAGAATCTGAAACAGTTTACGGTTTTCTAGAAACTGTGTTCATCATACCAAATTTCACAGATAAACAGGCCCATTATGATTAATTTGTTCATGGAAATCAACAGTTGCAAATAATAAAATACTTTTAGATTAGAAAGCAGCGATAACCTAGGGTTACATATATGCTCATGAAGGCTTTGTGTGTGAATTTTCCCCTTTCTCCATAAATTATCTGAACTCTAGTGGTGAACTATTTGGATAATACAATCGCCCTTTACAGATGTTAGAAGTAGAAGTTTCTCCAGTAGTTGCTTGATCGGCGCTGTTGTCTATCCTAGTCTGGTTTGAAGCATCTAATGCGGCTGAGGAGGTGGCAGCAGCTGCTGAAGCTCGCTCCCTCTCAAACTCCCTATGCTTATGAAGGTAGCGGCCAATGGCCTGAGAGTAGTCATCAAACCCTAGCGACCCGAGAGCCCAACAGATGTCGTCACCATTCACGGTCTTGCGGTTCTCTTTATGACACTTGTCAGATGCCTCCCCGGTGACAAAACTTATGAACTCCGAGGCACACTCTTGTATAGTTTCCTTGGCTTCTTTGGAGATCTTGGCTGTGGGTGGTAGGATCCTTTTCATGATCCGACCCACATTGGCAACGGGTAGCAATTTATCATGTTCATCCACCATGTCTCTATATCTCTAGGTTTAGTCAAGATCTCATAAAACGCAGACACGTTTCACTTTATATATATGTGTATCAATTCATATCCACATGTGCATATACTTTCATGTACATGAATGGCTATGTTGACATATATTAATGTACATGCCATGGCAACGTCTTGGGGGTGCCGTAACATTTGTATTTGTAATTTTGCTAAAGCTATAAAATAATGTCTTAAAAAGAATACTGAATCAATGATGACTATGGAGTGTTTATTTATGGAAAATTAAAACAAGAAAGGAAAAGTATGAACCAGTAGGAATAAGGAACTACATCAGCTAATTATAGTACTAGTAGAAAAATTCCCAACCTTGAAGATAAATATTTAATTAATTCACCCACTTTGTTTTGGTACACAACAGAATCAATCAAACTATTATGCAAAAACCCGGGCCTAATTTGAAAATTATTTTACTAATGACATTTCTTGTTCTCCCTTCTCTATCATTCTTTCTAGTCTTCATACTTCGAGATACCAGTCCTAATCTCTAAAGTTGAAGATATTGAAATTACTATAAGCCATTAACGTTTCCTTGTTAAACCCATCAATGTATTGGATTATAAGCTAGATCTCTTATATAGTATTAAGTTTGGTGTATTAGTTATGGCAGTTATCCCTTTGTATCAACCGTTACCCTTGAATAGTTGTAATTGTTAGGATCCCAACGGTTGGTGTCCTATATAAATGTGAGTATTCCAACGGTTTGTGTCTACGTTGTAAGCAGTTGTTGAACATATTATATAGAAACTACTTTCAGTGGACCTATGTGAATCTCTAGATCTTTGAGGAATGATAGAAGATGGTATCTGAACTTATTAATCCTACAAGAAAGAGGATTTTTTTCGAGTCGGTTTTACGTAACCTAAGACAAAAGGATCAACCCAAGATCATGAATTCCATTAGGACATGACCAGTGTGATAAAGCACACCAAGAACACTAGTAAGGTCCATATAAGGACGCATCAATGTTGAAGCAGTAAGGTGTTAAGATGATAAGGATGTAGAGAGATGTATGACTCCGGTTCGGTTAACAACTTGAATGGGAGAAGTGGAAGAGTCAAGAGGCGTTATAAGAAAGGAGTAAAACCTAGAGAGACGCTTTAAGAATTGGGCGGAGAGGGGTAAAACCCTAGTCGCCAGTACACGTAGAAATGCCTATGATAGGAAGTCTTAAAGACGACTATTACAGATTTTGCAGTGGACTGTTAAGGACGAGACAAGATGTATGAAATGTGTAGTGTGTCGGAAAAGGATAATAAGGCACATACGTTGGGGCAAGCTATGAAGATGGTAATACCATTATGAACCTCAGATTGCCGAAAATTCCATGAAAGTAAGGACCCAGTGAGCTAGGAATGGCTCATGGAGATAAAGTGAACGCGTTGCACTAGCAACTGTGCTAAGAAGATAAAGGTGAAGTTTAAACCCTAGAATTAAAGTGATGGCATTTGAAGTAATAAGTGTTGGAAAGTATGAAAATGTAATATAATGGATAAGATTTAGTAATAACGAGTGGAACGAAATATGTATATTCTACAAAACAAGTGATGTTAGGGTGAATGCAAGAGGAGATAATAGAGTAGAAACTTCATGTCATGGATCGATGGGTGAACTACAAGGCTATGTTCAGGTCTTTTACAAACAAAGCATAGTGAAATAAAGCTAAAGTTGTTGAGTCTTAGAATGAATGTTACACTCTCAATTTAGGTAAGGAAGATAAGACATAGACGAGTGGCGAAGTTAAATAGAAAATAGAACTAATACGTAGCTATAATGTTTTATGTTTAGTGATGGGTGCTAGATAAACCAAACTCGACATAGTTAATCTGGAATAGTACAGTGGGATGTAAAGCATAGAACATTATTGGAAGATTATGCAAAGATGCAGAGGAAATGGTATTAAAGTAGATACATGAGTTAAAACCCTTATTGAGGATTGGAGAGGATAACAAGTGAAGGAACAAGAATAAACAAACATTTGTATAAGTAAAAGGTTACGTATTAGGTATTGAAGATTTATGTGAGGTATGAACTTAAGATCCAGAGATGGACCAAGGTGTCTATGTTATGATGCTAAGGGAAAAGTCATACTAGGATGGAATTTCGGGAACGCAATTCTGGTAAGTGGATGAGAGTTGTAACATTCATTTTCGCATTTTTTTATTTTTACGACGTTTGCGTCTTTATATATATATATATATATATATATATATATATATATATATATATATATATATATATATATATATATATATATATATATAGTTAAGTTAATTGACTAAATTAGATTAAATCCTAGTAAATATATATTATGAGTGTGTAGTTAAGTTAGAGGGGTTATACCACCAACATAGAAACATGAAGGACTAGATATGTCTTGTCCCTTATCTCTTGCATGTAACCTGCAAGGCGAAGAGGGAAGGCCTTCGACTTGGCTTAATTCCCACATTAGAATCTTCCTTTAATAATCTTAAACCACAAACCTTCTTGATTCCATTTCCCCTCTTTGTTCTTTGTTGCTAGTCAAGAATGAGTGATGAGATAGATAGATAGATAGATAGATAGAGAGAGAAGAATATAGTGTCGAGAGACAGAAAGAGAGAGAGAGAGAGAGAGAGAGAGAGAGAGAGAGAGAGAACCGTAAGGGAGAGAGAGTGCCGAGGAGAGAGAGGTGGTAGCTGGAGTAGTCATCGAAGATTGGCTGTCGGTGTTTCACATTGCCAAAAAGTGAAGAAGTGTGGCGGGTGTGCTTGCAAATCAAGTTGGTAAGAATTTTCTCTTCATTTATTCCATTTTCATGTAATCCTCCATGCACCACCACCGGACCACCATGAAAGTGTGGTAGTGGTTGGTTTTTTATCTTTCATTTCCATGTCTAAAGCATGAGCCTAAGTCTTGATTATGATATTTATGTCTATTTCTAGTTTTATGAACATCTTTGTTGTGGAAGGAGTTTGCACCACCACAAGACCACCATAGACCACCCTTCACCACCATGACACAAACATTGAGTGGTGGCTATGGTTGAGCGATTCTTTTGACCTTAGGACCATGGTTGTGATTCTAGATGGATTAGATACAAGTTTGACCAAAAGGATAAAATTTATGATTTTTTGTGAAGATTAATTGTCATAATCTTTGGATAAATCATTGTTTTATCATTCAAGAAAGGTATTAAACTGTATTTTTACAATATAAATAAGAACTTAAACCATTAAGAATTTAATGGGTGAGTTGTAAAAATATTTGGTCAAGAGCACCTTTTGAAACGATAGAAAAGTGCACCAAAGTTTGTAACAACAAGTCTGCCCAATATTGCAAACTATCTTACAGAAAATTGGTGCAGAATCTGGAAATAACCCGTGATACAAGAAGTGTAGGGAATCAAGTCTAGTTACCAGAAAGCTATAGAAGATGTCATGTGGACTTACAGTTCAGAAGTTATGGACAGAACAATGGACAATGATCTAAACATACTTAATATGGAAATTTTATAAATATGGTTTTATGATATTTTTTGCATTAAACCTTCTAAGTACATCTAAGAAGGAGTCTTTATTAGAACTTATAACATCATAAAACCATATGACTTAGTACACTTGGTTAAGGGTTTAGAAAGTGGATGACAAAGGAGTTAAAAGTATGTTTATTTAAAGAATTGTGCATAGTGAATTAAGACGAGTTCTAAAAAGAGGGAATTACCAATATTATAGGCTGTTCCATGCAAGTTTCTCCTAATCTGTCTAAGTGTTGATTCGTGAATAATTTTTAAGGTGAGTTGCACTGATTTGCTTATTATGTTAATGATGCATGTGTGTAAATCGTTGTACGTAGTTTCATCGACCATGAAGGACCGGGGATATAAATGGTTTGGCCAGGTTGGTTACAAAGTACTTGGAGGGAGAAGTGGCCAGTAGTAGAGAAATCGGTTCGGAGAACTGGCCTTCATGTAGGATTTGGTACCAACAATATGTGGTTAAGTATTGTGTGTTATCTTTATGTGTTATATGACTATGTGGATATAATATGTATGAATGTGATTGGTATAATACATAAGTAATTGTATATGCTCACTAAGTGTTTTCTGCTTTCCCATAATTTATTTATATTTTTCAGGACCCTCTCAGATTGACAAGGGGAAGACACCGGTTTGACTATAGCCAACAAGCATTCCATAACTAGATGATTTGAAAACAAACAATTTTATTTAAGAATTTTTTCTGGGATTATGACTTCCGCTATTTAGTTAATTTTATTTACGTTTATGAACTATGGTTTTATATAATATAATGGTTATTCAAAAAGATTTAGGATGTTACAATCTTTGATACTAAATGCCTATTCACAGGTTCAAGACTCACTCGTTCTGGTTCTCTACTCTTCTCATCTGACATGGAAGATTTAATCTTCGGCGCTCCAAGAGTGAACGTTGAAGGGATTCCTCCTAATGGCAGTTCCACGAAGCCTAAGGCCATAATCACCACTCCCAATCGTAAGAAAATAAGATTCATGATGAATGTGTATGAAGATAGTTTCAAGAACATGAGCCATTTTGATGTGAAAATGAAGCTAATTTCTTTGACTCAAGCAGTAAGTCTTCTCCATATGTTAAGCCTTTATCTTATCTCTATCGTGTATGGAACAAAGTTAAATGGGAACTCTTTTTAGGCTACTACCCATATGCTGAAGGGTGTCGAGGAGTTGAAAGGGGGTCTGCAAGCCTCGAAGAAGAAACTTGAAACCAAGTTGAACGAGAAAGATAAGCTTCTCAATAAGAAGAAAAAGATATTTCTTTGAAGGTTAATGAGCTTGCTGCCAAGGAGGAGGAGCTTGTGAGGTAATACCGTGACTTTAAATTTGTGTAGGAAACACGGGCCGTGTTGGAGGAACACGGGTCGTGTTGGGATCCAGAGCAAACAGAGGATATTCTGTGGAAAAACCCGGGCCGTGTTCTAGAAACCCGGACCGTGTTGTGTCAACAGAGGCAAACAGAGGATTTTTATTGTGGAGAAACCCGGGCGTGTTCTATGAACCCGGACCGTGTTACGCGTGCAGACCCTTTAAATGTGCAGAAAACCTTATTTCGGGAAAAATAGATCCCAATTCGATTTCAGAGCATAAAGAGGCGATTTTCTGTCAAATTAAAGCTAGAGATTCGTGGGGAAACATAAAGAGACTCGAATCTAACCCTGCAAACGCGCTCTTGATTCCTAATTCATCGAGGTGAGTGATTTCTTCATTTTGGGGGTTTTGAAACCCTAACTTTGATTTCAGTTATTTAGTTATATATTGTTATATATGTTGTTAGTAGATTGTTAGTGGATACCTTTAGAGTTATTGGTGTGATTATTGTCGAGTTACTACGGTTGAATGAATAGAACCGTGGATTTGGAGGTTTCGGTAAATATAGAGTTGATATTTACCGTTTATACTCATTTTTCCTCTTTTGATTGATACATCTTTGAGATAGATGTTATTGAGATGATTGTGGATGTTGGAGAATGGAATTAGCCTATGGTGATATAACCAAGTCTAGCGGACAGGATCCCGGTACGCGTAAATTGAGGGTTTCACATACTAAATTGATATCAGGTGAGTACTTCCGAATAATTGAGTAAGAGTTATACCTTGTTGTATATATATATATATATATATATATATATATATATATATATATATATATATATATATATATATATATATATATATATATATATATATATATATATATATATATATATATATATATATATATATATATATATATATATATATATATATATATGTTTTACATATATGTGTGTATTGTGTTGATATTGATGTGGCTTAGAGTTATAGTAGTTCTGTTATTTGTGGATAATGAGAGACGGGTTACGGTCTATATTTGAGTATAAGAGCAGAGTATATGCTAGAGTGAGTGAGTTAAAGAGTTTTGGAGTTTGATTGCCACTACTATGATGGTTGTTATATTTGATTGTGTAATGAGTATATATGAGTGTGTGTGATTGAGTTTATGAATAGTATTAGTTGTGATACTTATTATTGAGTTGATGACACTAAAAATTAGCTGGTGTTTGTAAGCTAATATGTTTGCAGGTTTCAGAGTTAAGAGAAGGTGAATATTTGCTAATGAGATTAGCAAAGGAGAATGTTGAGAAAGTATACTGAGACAGATTACTGAAGTGTAATTGAGATTACTCACTAAGCTTTATAAGCTTACACTTGAGTTGTTTGTTGTTTTGCAGGTATCTGTAGCAGTGATAGGGGAAGGCATGTGATAAAGAGAGATGGACAACTTAGAGCATGTCCTTTAGTTGTGATAGGTTTATTTGTAATGCCTGGTTATATTGTAAGGACCTTTTTGTGTAATTAATGTTTGATGATAACATCTTGTTTTTCCTGGGTTGAGTGCAAGTATACCCATTTTTAATGTATAAGTGTTTGAAAAATTTTGGGTGTACTTCGTATGAGAAACCGGGTGTTACATGTGATGATGACGAAGAGTATTGATATGTCAAAGGAGCAACATCTAAAGGAGGTAGAGAACGTTTTTAATAAATCCAAGGTATTTGTGTCCAAGTCTGTTCTATAGGTTAGCCTGATGATGGCTGGAGATGTTGAAAACGGTGAGCATGCTAATTGGTATTTAGAGAAATGGTCAAACTCTGTGAAGAAGTTGAGCGGTGAGGCTGAGGATGTTGGTGAGGTTAGCTTTGGTGTCGCCAATGTGAGAAGGATAATGGAAGAGAGAATAAAGCCTTGGGAAATTAGGTAACTAAAGGAAAAGATGGTGGTGAGAATAATTGTGGGGGGGGGGGGGGAGAAATTTTGCCCCCTATGGTTTTGTGTTTATGAAAAGTTTTTAGATATTTGCTTGAAAACAATTTATTTTTGGGTTGTACTAGCTTTAGGCTTTGCTATACTCGTGGGAGTAATGCTTCTATGACACTCTTAATTATGCTACTAACATTTTCTATCTTTTTATTTTCTTGTTCTAAAATTGAGAATGTTCCCAAAGATAGCACAAGTGCTTTATTGAATAAGAACTTAAGAAAATCATACGCTAAATCATGAGAAGGCACAGAAATGGACAAAAAAGATTTTGAAAAGACTTAGAAGAAATGTTAGCTTTATAGGAATAAATTTGAAAAGTCATATATTAACTTCTCTAGGGATGAACATCTGGGATCCTGAATTTGTGCTTGCTTTATCAAAGATCTTAACTTTGCACTTGGTTTAACATGTAAATGCTAAATACTTGGGTATTTCCTGATGCATAACATGTTGATGTTATCCCATTGAAAATAAGTTTTGGTCTAACATATGACCATCAATAACAAGGTTGACAATATATCAAACCATATATCGATCCCCTTATCTTTGAACCGTAATTAACTTGTGTTCAAGAGAGGTGTTTAAACCTAAATACTTAAGAAACATGTACTTTTTGAAGCCTTTGAATGGACTGAGTTTTTCTTTAGAGAGGTGATCAACATATATCATCATGTTGCACGACTAAGATTTAGGATATACATTTTGAAAAACAATATCTATTCTAGGGGTGGGTGCTAACCCCCACCACCTCGATGCTTATGTCGGTGTATATATTTAGAAAATAGGGTAATGTAGACAAATGAGATAATAAAGAAATTTATATAAATAGTTACTATGGTCTCTTATGTTATTTGGACCTAGTAAGATGTTTACTTAGACAAAATAGGTTTTGAGGTGAATCGCATTCCAAGATCATCGAAAGATTTTCCCATCTATCATAGCCACACTGTATGCTCCATTCTAACCTTCTATGTATATTAAGTATGATCCTTCTTATTTCGGTGCTAAGTTCACTGCACTAAGATCAACAATATTTTGAAAAAATAATCTAAGTATGAGATCACCTACTTGGAACCTCCTTCGTCTTAAGTTCTTGTTCTATAATTGTGCAATCCTTTGTTGGTGCGCAGCCTTCAGATCTTGGCAAGATCCCTAAGTTCATCGACTTTATCAATATCATGGTCTAGGATGTTTTTGTTGTCTTCTTGATTTTGCAGTGCAAATTTTGTGGTAGGGATCATCACTTTTGGGGGAATTATGACTTTTATACCAAACACAAGTGAGTACGGAGTCTCACTAGTTGTTATTTTTGTTGTAGTCCTATTTGTCCAAAGAACCAAGGGTAGTCTTTGGCCCATCTTCCTTTTTTTCTCATTTAGTTGTTTCTTCATGATGTTAATGATGATCTTGTTGCTGGACTCAGCTTGTCTATTGGCTTATGGATGGACTGGGGTATAAGTTAGCACTTTGATTCCACAAATTGCACAAAAATCTTGAGTTCTCTTGTTGATGAATTGGGATCCATTGTTACATACTATTTTTAAGGGGATGTCGAATCTGGTTAAGATGTCGAGGTAGATAAAGGATATGATTTCTTTTTCCCTAACTTTGACGAATGCCTCAACTTTTGTCCACTTGGAAAAGTAATCACTCATTGCTAACAATGAAAACTCTTACTCTTTGTGCATCGGGAAACTTTCCAACTTTATCCTTTCCCCACTTCATAATTGGCAAACAATAAATGATAAGATGCATACGTTCTACAGGCTGATGTAGGATGTTGTTACACCTTGACAAACATCACATTTTTGAAAATATTTGATGGCATATCTTCTCATAGTTGGCAAATAATACCCAGTTCTAAGTACCTTCGAGAAAAGAGATCTATCCCAAGTATGATTACCATACCCTACTTCATGATCTCCTTAAGGACTAGGCTCGATTCATCATCTTCCAAGTCTTGGATCTCTATGCTCACGAATAATTTTAGAATGATATTTGCCAATAACATATGATACTATAGGGTCACACCTTAAGCAAGTTGGCACATATTGAATATTTATTATTAATATGATTATTAATAAATAATAATCTCTTGTATGTAACTAGAGAATACTTATCATTTTATGAAAATAATTAAAAGGGTACAAACTAGTTATTGTATCATATTGTATGATATATTAAGTAACGTACAATTTTTTTGGACACTTTGGATTCCAAAAACTTATACAAGATACATCAGTTTATTAAGGTTGAGTGCTTGCCACATCATATTGTCCTTTTCTCCCCAAGTTGGCCGATTTTTCAGTAATAAGATGGGAGGTTGCTTGTCAACCCTCCTCTTACACACCCCATGTCTCTTACATGCCATCACTTCGCATTTAATGGAGGTATGGGTCTTAGATCTCATGTGTGAGTATATAAGTGAGTGTAAGACCAAAAACAAAGTTAGTTTTTCTCTCCCCCTCATGAAACCGTCAGCCACTTCTCACTCTCCCCCTCTTGCATTTCTTTTGAAAC
Source organism: Cichorium intybus (assembly GCA_023525715.1). Lineage (NCBI taxonomy): Eukaryota > Viridiplantae > Streptophyta > Magnoliopsida > Asterales > Asteraceae > Cichorium > Cichorium intybus. The sequence goes on along the minus strand of CM042015.1, from coordinate 1,266,526 downwards.
TAGTTGCAAGTATAAGTGATGTGAAAGTGCTTCTCCTTTAGTGCGTAATTGTGTTAAGCACTTAAGGCTTAAGAAGTCAGAAATACAAAAGGGAACTAGTATTCCATTGTGCCTTACTCTTGTTGGTGGATACATTATAGAGAAACTCTTTTCTTGAGTTTTTAACATCTTCATCAACTTCCCAAAACCAAGTGGGATCAAAATCTTCAAAGGTTGTCTTATTTACATCCTATTGTTGTTAATAATCTTTCTAGTTCCATGTAATTGGATCATCTTGATGATTTTGTTAAAATGGTCTTAAAATAATAATTCTTTTAAAATTGATTCTGTTTGCCGCTTAAAAATTGTTTTTATAAAAAGGATTACTTTTTGCTTTTCAAAACTCATCAGTGGTATCAGAGCCTGTTTTACATGTTAGAAATATTTATTATTATGTTTGATAACCTTTGGTTTTGGAAAATATGCTTGGTATTTTTTTGGCAAAGAAATCACCAAATATATTTTCTTCGGCAACTCGTAGTTTTATACTTGTTATTTTTATGCAACCATTTATTCATGCATTTGGTTGTATATTGTTTCCTTAGAAAAACAAAGTGTTTTTTTTTTGTATATTGCATATGATGATGTTGTGTATAAACAAGCCATAAAGACCATTGTGTTGTGGTTGGTTGATATTTATTTATTCATGGGATGTAATAGATAAATATGTACTTTTCATTTGGATGTAATAAATTAGTTAGACTAATTTTATTTATTTTACTAAATGTAACAAGTTGAAGAAATGAACATCTTCGGAAGATTTCCTATGTCTTAAGCACTTAAGACTATAATCCAACATTGAACTTCTACTCTTAGTTTTGAGCTTAATTGTAGTCTTAATAGTTTAAGTGTTATTACCTCTACAACACATAGTGTCTTGAAGTTCTTTTTGCAAGCAAGAGTTGTCTTAGTAAGTGGGAGCTTGAAGGCCTTTTGAAGTATTCGTTAAGTCATTAAGGAATGACTTAATAATTCTTGTGTTGGCTCACAAAAATTATTACTATAATGACTTCTTTTATACACTTTTTGATGCATGCTTGTGATGTTTGTTTTTTATGTTGTTATATGTTATATTTTATGTATGGAAATGTTTCTACATGGTAAATAACATTTTATCATAAATTAACATCATTTGGAGTTTGAAAAAATAAATATTTAAATTATAACTTAAGACGTTTATAAATGAGTTTTTATTAAAGCGTTTTAAAACGTTTAAAGTTGAGTTTTTCTTGAAAATTGTTTTCATTGTAAAACTTTTAATAGTGAACTTTAAAATATTTAAAATAGTTTAAAATGTTGTTAAACTAAATTTAAATGTCATGTCTTTTATAATAAATAAGAGTTTTATTAAAAAGACTAAAATTCGATGTATAGCGTCATAACATCAAACTATAATACTAGGTATTATATTTTATGTCGAAACTCTATATATGATATTAGTTTTTAAAATTAACGCATTCTGTTAATATTATGTTTTATGCATACTAAATATGATTATAACATAATTATCATCATTTGGTTTTGGTTTATCAAAATATGAACTTTTAACATAAGATGTATAAGATGAGTTTGTAAAACAAAAATTAGTTTTATCCTACAAATTCATAATCTCATAAGATTTTGATCTACAGAGATTTAAAATAATGATGTTAGAACTCATCTAAAACTCCAATTCTTAACTATAAAATGAAGTTTTATTAAAAGACTATAATTTATTCTTAAAACGATCCTCCTCAAAACTTTAATATGAGATATTAGTTTGATCGCGGTTAACAGTTAATAAAATAAAGTTTTATTTGGAACCGAAAGAACATTATACAAGAGATATGATTTTTCTAAAAGGGTACATGAATTGTTGGATACAAGCAATATTCATGAGACCATGTTTCTATAACTATATTTGTAAAACACATATAAAACTTTTTCTTAAAAATGCAAGACTATGTCATCCTTTTGAAAAACACTCGCGCATCGTCCATACGGTCTTTGTGGCAGAGGGTCACCTAGTCGTTTGGATTTTGTCTTATGATGTTTGAGATGGTTTTGTACTTTTTAGTGCCAGATTGGTCACCTAGTCACTATTTAGTTGCAATGCTACAAGTTTTCCAAGTAGGAAGACTTGATTGGGAATCTTGTGTGATAAAGGTCACATAAGCATGAGCGGCCCGAGGCATAGATGGAATCAAACATGCCATGTTAAACAATAGTTGTTTAGGATCCCGTAATTTAAGAATTACATTTGATGAAATTGGTAATCGCTACCTACCAAGTTGGATTAAGTGGATGGGATAAAGGTCACCTAAACATTTACTTGTTTCGTAACTTGGATCGTAGACTTTAATAAATTAGTTCTTTTGAAACAATAAAATATATTAATTTTTAAAGGCTGAATATTGAAAATACTAAATGAAATTTTGTTTAGTTCTGTAATGACAGTTATAATTTCTACAAGATGTTTGATGCCTTTAGATTTTTGCTTAAAAATAAACATAAATTATATATACTGAAAGGTCCCATTCCTGAACAACCTCTACCAACCAGTCTGCTGAACATGATGCTTGTTGGAAGCATTATTGTGATGCTAGTCACGTGTTTCACATCATACTAGGAATAATGACCCTTGACCTCTGGAAGGTTTAAAAGAATTATGAAGCATACCAGATGTTTAATCAAGTAAGGCAGATATTCATTGAGAACAGTAGAACCTGGTTCAAAACTGTTCAATCATTGGATGAAAGGAAATTCAAAGAGAATGTGTACTTTAAGAGACTTATAGTTCAGTTAAGGGAAATACAGCATAAACCCAAGAAATAAAGAAAGGGCCAAAAAGAATAATGTTTTTTCTATCGTGAAAAAATTAGACACTGGAAGAGGAACTGCTCCTCCCGTCTCACCAAGCCGAGGGAGTTTGGTATGACCAATACTTCATATATCTATATCATAGAACTATTTATTTTTCCACCATACACTTGAGTATTTGATACTGCATGTGACACTGATATTTGATATTATGTGGAGATGTTTAGAAGAAATAATCAGCTGATTACAAATGAATAGTATTCCATACTGTAGATATGACCGTTGTTGTTATTGATATTGCCGGAGCTTTTGATTACAATATAGTCTGTATTTGAACAATATATGTTTTGTACCTACTATGAGTAGGAACATATAACACTTGTAAATTTTGAATAAATCTAGTTTTACTTATCGTTTAATAGATGTTTACATTAATGTTCTGAAACGATGTATTCTATGTTATGAATATTTTCTCATAATGTTATTTATGAAGTAAAACTATATGTTTAGGATTAATAGTTATAAAGATAACACATATAAAATAAAATGATATTTTATCCAATCTTATCTTTGTTATTAGCATCCTAACTATATAAACAAGAAACACATATGCCAACCTCAAAAGATGGAGTTTCGAAAGAAAATGAGTCTGATTCATTTGATATATTTGAATCCTATTTATATGGGTAGATGATTCACTAGTGTCTTTCTCTAATGGTAGTGAAATAACAAAAGGCTTGTTAAAGAATTATACATAGTGATGTATGTAGTCTTTTCAATCCTGTGAATTGATTCAATGAAATGCCTATTCATTTGACACACGAATCTTATTCATATGGGAAGATGACTCACAAGTGTTTTTCTCTAATAGCAGTGAAAGAAAAAAGGCTTGTTAACGAATTATACATATTGATGTATGTAGTCTTCTCAATCCTATAAATAGATTTTGTGATAGATACTTAATCAATTTCACTAACGACTTTTCATTCGTTATTGTTGAAACTTTTAAATTGATTAAACTATTTCATGAGTGAAAATGAAATAAAACTCAATAAGAAAATCATAAATCTTTTTCATTCTGATAAAGAAAATAAGTTTTTAAACCAAGTCTTCTTGAAACATCTTTGGTGTTGTCGAATTGGTTCAAACCTCATTCCGTCAAAAACACCCACTCATCGTTTGTACGGTTCTTATGGGTCATGGGTCACCTAACCACATGGATTTTGTCTTATGATATTCGAGGTAGTTGTCGTAGTTTCTAGTGGGATGGGATCACCTAACCACTAGTTGTATACCGATACTATAAGTTTTTGAAGAAGATAAATCAGACATTGTAGTATGCTATATGATATTTAAAGAACTCTTTCTTTATATTTTTTGGAGTTATGCTCCCTGCATGTAATGCCAGGTTTCTTAATCTTAGGATACACCAAAAGAATTAATCAAACACAAGTCTTATATTGGTGTAAACCCAAAAGATGAGTAACTAGTTACAAAGTTGCATCAAAAGCCTAGTTTAAGTTATAAACTATATACAACAAGTATTACAAGTGTTACACAAAAACCGGGACATTTGAAAGTTCAAACAACTAACACAGTTCTATTCCAAAGTCCATAGTCCATTCCAGCTAACCCTCCGTGATGTGTTTTCCATGACCTGCACTACCAGAACCTAACACAGACAAAAATAACAAACCATTTATGAGCTTCAAAAGCTCAGTGAGCAATTAGAGAAATAACTTGGTTATATATTCCAGTTTCTCTTTTAAGTGAATCCCAAAATGGCTATCTCAGCCTTTAGTATATCACAAACACTACTACTCTGTAATTCAATACTCAAACATGAATTTACTCAATCAATCCAATATGAAATTCCTTTGATCTGCAACAAACATCTCAAACATATATATATATATATATATATATATATATATATATATATATATATATATATATATATATATATATATATATATATATATATATATATATATATATATATATATATATATATAGTTCATCTAATGATAACTACTCAATTGTAGCTGAATCGATACGTGGAACTCCAGATTCTCGGGCTTGATCCTGTCTAGCCTTAGCTGTAACACAATAGCTAAATTTCAATACTCATGTCTCTCTGTAACCTCAATCACAATTTATATCAATAAAAATCCAGAATTTAGCATCATATAGTGAAGTTATAATCAAACAACAATAACAACACTCTAGTTATAACTCCTTACTTCACCCCTTGGACCCATTCAAGATCAAAAACACAACAACAAGCATATTACTAACTCGAATTTAAGATTTAAACTCTTTATACACTTTCTTATCTAACAATTTCACCCTAAGATCATCAATTCACAAGTGGTTTATTATCACTCTTGCAACTTCCCCATATCAAGCAAAATCACCATTGAAATGAAACCAAATTCAAAAATGATTACCTTTCAAGCTCAAAGGATAAATCTCTAGCTTCAATTCATGTTTAACCAGCTTAAATCTTGACTTAGGAGGGTTAAAAATCGTTTTCTAGGGTTTGGGAGAAGTTTTGGTCGAAATAGATTTAACCCAAAAGAAAGGAATTTCGCACTTTAAAAACTACACAGACCCGTAACCCGACCCGGGTTACCAAACCCGCCTCAGGTTTTGTTACGCAATTCCTCGTTTCAGACCTAGGCGCAGCACGGTCCGGGTTATTCGACCCGACCCGGGTTTCTGTTGAACACGACCCGGTTTACTCTTTTCCATTTTTATTTCAACCCAACTCGACCCGTGTCTTAAAACTCGACCCGGTTTGACTTTTTAAGAATTTACTTTGTTTCTTTTACCTATTTTAACATCCTACTTCTCCTAGATAGGTTTCTAAACATCTTAACTCATGTTTTAACTCATCAAGTCTCATTTATATAAAAATTAACATAATTATACTATAGTTTAAAGTTATGGTATTACAAGTTCTTACCCCCTTCAAAAGATTCCGTCTTCGGAATCTCTTGAAACAAAAAGGGATACTTTGACCGCATCTCTTTTTCAGCTTCCCAAGTGACATCTGTTCCTCTATGATGTCGCCATTGTACTTTAATCACGCCAATCTCTTTATTTCGCAACTTCTTAATCTTTTTGTCTAAAATTCTCTCCGATTGCTCTTGATATTGAATTTTACGATCTAACTGAACTTCTTTCAAAGGAACCCGTGCCGACTCATTGTATAAAGTCTTACGAAGATGTGAGATATGAAACACATTATGAATTCCCCGTAACTCATTAGGAAGCTCGAGTTTATAAGCTACTGCTCTTACTCGTTGAATTACACGAAAAGGTCCGATGAACCGTGGACTTAGCTTTCCATATTTACCAAAACGAATAATTCTCTTCCAGGGAGACACTTTTAACATTAACATATCTCCAACTTGACACTCCAATGGTTCCCTTTGTTTATCTGTGTATTGTTTTTTACGCTGCTGAGCAACTCTCAAATGCTCACGAATACTTTTAATCTTTGCCTCAGTTTCAGTTATAATCTCGTGACCCGCTAGTGGATTTTCTCCTGCTTCTGACAAACATGACGGTGTTCTACACATTGATCCATATAACGCCTCGAAGGGTGCCATCTGAATAATAGAATGATATGAATTGTTATACGTAAATTCAGCTAAAGGTAGATGATCGTCCCAGCTACCTCCAAAATCAATCACTGAAGCTCTAAGCATATCTTTTAACATCTGTATAGTTCTCTCGGTTTGACCATCAGTTTGGGGATGATAAGCCGAAATCATTAAGGCTTTAGTTCCCAAATGTTTTTGAAAACTTTGCCAAAAATAAGAAGTAAAACGACTATCGCGATCGGAGACTATCGAGGTAGGTACTCCGTGTCGTCTCATCACCTCCCTAACATAGATCTCTGCTAATTTGGATGCTTAATAATCTTCTCGTATGGGAATAAACTGTGCTGATTTGGTCAACCTATCAACAATTACCCATATAGAATCAAACCCTCACGGAGTTCAAGGTAATTTAGAGATAAAGTCCATAGAAATCTCATCCCACTTTTTCATCGGTATAGTTAGTGGTTGAACTAACCCGTATGGCCTCTGATGATTTGCCTTGACTTGTAAACAAGTCAGACACTTCTCCACATATCTCCCAACATCACGTTTCATTCCTGGCCACCAGTAAAACGGCTTTAGACTTTTATACATCTTTGTACTACCTGGATGGATTGAATAACGTGTACCATGTGCATCTTCAAGTAACAGCTGTCTCGTTTCTCCGTGCCTTGGGACCCACACTCGTCCCTAAAAAATCTTCACTCCTTGTGCATTTTCAACTAGTTTATCTACATAGCCAACCATTCTCTCACTCTTCATGTCATTAGCTTCTCTCTGGGCACGTTGAATCATCTCTGGTAATTTACTAATCACTCCCATTCGAGCTGAAACGACTCGAATAGGTGGTTCTTTTCGACTTAATGCGTCTGCCACTACGTTTGCTTTACCAGGATGGTAAAGTATTTCACACTCATAATCTTTTAAAAGATCCATCCATATTCACTATCTCATATTCAACTCTTTTTGATTAAACAGATACTTTAAACTCTTGTGATCTGAAAATACCTGGAACTTCACACCATAAAGATAATGTCGCCAAATCTGCAGTGCAAAAACAATGGCGGCTAACTCCAGATCATGCACCGGATACGTTTTCTCATGAGACTTCAGTTGTCGAGATGCATACGCAATCACTCGCCCCCTTTGCATTAGTACACATCAAAGACCAATTTGTAAAGCATCGATAAAGAGAACAAAGTCTTCTCCACCTTGAGGCAATGCCAACACCCGGGCTTCGCATAACGCGCGTCTCAGCTTCTCAAAAGCTTCTTGTTGTGCTTCAGTCCAGATGAATTTCTTTGTCTTTCTGGTCAGCTTTGTTAAGGGCAGTGCAATACTTGAAAATTTCTCAACAAATCGACGATAATAACCGACTAATCCCAAAAAGCTCCGAACCTCAGTCGGATTTTTGGGTGGTGCCCAACTCATCACTGCTTCTATCTTGGCAGGATCCACTTTAACACCTTCTCTGTTTATCACATGATCAAGAAATTGAATCTCTTGCAACCAAAACTCGCACTTTGAAAATTTTGCGTACAACTTTTCCTTGCGAAGAAGATCCAATATTAATTGTAAATGTTTTTTGTGCTCCTCCCAACTCTTCGAATAAATTAGAATATCATCGATAAACACGATCATAAACTTGTCTAAAAATGGATGGCAAGCTCGATTCATCAAATCCATAAAGGCCGCCGGGGCATTCGTCAAACCGAACGGCATTACCAGAAACTCATAATGACCGTATCGGTTGCGAAATGCTTTCTTCAGAACGTCAGATTCTCTTTACTCTTAATTGATGATATTCCGATCTCAAATCAATCTTCGAAAAATATACCGCTCCCTCGAATTGATCGAATAAATCATCTATTCTCGGTAGAGGATAACGATTCTTCACGGTGATCTTGTTTAACTCACGGTAGTCTATGCACATATGCATAGAACCATCTTTCTTTCGAACAAACAGTATCGGCGCACCCCACGGAGACGAACTTGGACGAATAAAACTGCGATCTAAAAGTTCTTGTAGTTGTTTCTTTAACTCCTCCATCTTTGATGGCGCCAACCGATAGGGTGCTCGAGCTACCAGTTTCGCTCCCGGAACTAAATCAATAACAAACTCTAATTGATGATTTGGCGGTAAGCCGGGAAGATCGTCAGGAAAAACATCAGCAAAATCTTTTACTACCTCAACATCCTTCACAGTGGAATGTTCGGATTCAATTGGAGTAACATGTGCCATAAATAAAAGGGCACCTCTTTCGGTATACCTTCGCGCTCTCGCAAAAGATACTACCGAAATATGTTGAAAACGACGCTCGCCTCGTATTAATGTTCGGGACCTGCTCGGAGTTCTCACAGAAATAGTTTTTCCGTGACAATCCATATTTGCTCTATTATCGTCTAACAAGTCCATTCCAACTATCACATCGAACGCACGAGTAGTCATCAACTTCAAATCAATAAGGAAGGAAATTCCGTTGATTTCAAGCCGACAATTTATATAATGACTATTTACTATGACATCTCTCCCGTCGGCAATATCAACTATCAAACTCTCATTCATCTCAGATATCAGGACATTAATTCGAGATGTAAAAGGTATAGATATTAAAGAAACCGAAGCACCACTATCAAATAACATACAAGCTCGAAGAGAATTTAGGCTAAAGATACCTGTAATCACATCCGGTTGCTCTCTAGCCTCCTCCACGGTCATCTAATGATAACTACTCACCTGTAGGTGAATCGATACGTTGAACTCCAGATCCTTGGGCTTGATCCTGTCTAGCCTTAGCTGTAACACAATAGCTAAATTTAAATACTCATGTCTCTCTATAGCTTGAATCACAATTTATATCAATAAAAATCCAGAATTTAGCATCATATAGTGAAGTTATAATCAAACAACAATAACAACACTCTAGTTATAACTCCTTACTTCAGCCCTTTGACCCATTCAAGATCAAAAACACAACAACAAGCATATTACTAACTTGGTTCTAAGATTTAAACTCTTTATACACTTTCTAATCTAACAATTTCACCCTAAGATCATCAATTCACAAGTGTTTTATTATCACTCTTGCAACTTCCCCATATCAAGCAAAATCACCATTGAAATGAAACCAAATTCAAGAATGATTACCTTTCAAGCTCAAAGGATACATCTCTAGCTTCAATTCGTGTTTAAGCGACTTAAATCTTGATTTAGGAGGGTTAAAAATCGTTTTCTAGGGTTTGGGAGAAGTTTTGGTTGAAATAGATTTAACCCAAAAGAAAGGAATTTCGCATTTTAAAAACTGCACAGACCCGTAACCCGACCCGGGTTTTGTTACGCAATTCCTCGCTTCAGACCTAGGCGCAGCACGGTCCGGGTTATTCGACCCGACCCGGGTTTCTGTTGAACATGACACGGGTTCGTAGAACACGACCCGGGTTACTCTTATTCCATTTTTATTTCAACCCAACTCGACCCGTGTCTTAAAACTCGACCCGGTTTGACTTTTTAAGAATTTACTTTGTTTCTTTTACCTATTTTAACATCCTACTTCTCCTAGATAGGTTTCTAAACATCTTAACTCATGTTTTAACTCATCAAGTCTCATTTATATAAAAATTAACATAATTCTACTGTAATTTAAAGTTATGGTATTACACTGCAACTCATATATTTTTAATATATATTTCCAATCAAACAAGTATATTAGATACCTTCGAATGACTAAGGATGAAATGTTATATCCTTATCTAAAAGGTATAGAGTTGGAGTTTATGTAGGACAGGAAGCTTAACTCAACCTAGCATCTACTAATAACGTTTATGTGAATATCCTAAATGATTGTTTGAGATAAAGTTTCTACAATTCCAGTAATTGTCATTCCAAAAGACATATACTTAGAAAGTCCTTTTTCTAAGTGGGAGAAATATAGAACTTTAAAGGTTAAAGAACCATAAATTAAATGCATCATAGTTTGGAACTAGCAAGATTTTCAACAAATTGTTGAACCTGTGCAAATAGTTGATCAGAAACTAATAGAACACATAGAGACGCATTCATGTATGATTATCAAGTATGAGCTTGATTAATATTCCTCAATATGGTGTGACTATGAAGAGTAAGTGAGTTTTCAAGGAGAAAAACATACATGGATGGAAATCTTCTCAGATTAAAACCCAACATCTCAAAGTAAGAATCTTCTTTCTTATAAGAAAATTGCATATTATAATTTCGTTATAAATCAAGATGACTCTTGTGTTTTCTAGAAAGCTAGTGGGAGCACAATCTCATTCATAGTCTTGTGTGTGGTTAACAAATTAATTATTGGAATATGAGATCATTAGATAGATCATGGAAACTTAAAGGATTAAGTATAAATGCATTAATTGTCTAGATCTTGAAAGGTTCACAACATAAGACTCTAAGAGAGTTTAACTTGTCAATACCACATGACACGATTTTGAGCATGTCTCAAAATCCTAGTGCAATGGTTGAGCAAGTTAGTATGATTAGATTCCATATATTGATACAATTGGATTAATCATATGTGCCATGAAGACCATATATATCATATCATTGAAACATGATGACATGATACCAGTATAATACGATAATAAGTCTTAGGATGACTAAAAGGAACATTCTAATGCACTTACGAAGGACTAAGAAAATATTACTAATCTGCGGAGTATTTAAAAGAAAGCTATACATAAACTGTTACACATATGCTGAACTTCCAAATAGATTGAGATGATCCTCAATCATAATCGGGCGTATTCTCATTATGAATGAAGAGAATGTTACATGGATAGGAGTTCCATGCATATTTTAATTGTAGTTATACTACAGAGTTAGAATACAATGTTGTTTCGGAAACCACATACGAAGATGCTTAAATAATTAGTTCATTTTTTACTATAAGTAATCCCATTACACAAGTATTGATATCTAATTCATACTTAAGCATCTAAAAACATTCTCAAGAGTTTTCTCTATATATGGGATATAAATAAAACTAAAAATGTTAGAATTCGCAAAGTTTATACAAATCAAGTTTGACGAATCTACTTAACAAAGTTCTTTCATTAGCTAAAGCATGAAAGACATGCTAGAGCTATAGGTCCTTGTTGTTCAAAGTGATTGAAATTTAGTATTTGGATATTATAACAATATAAGCAACACATATTCTAATGACTTGATATATTGGACATAGTCTTTTCATTATATAATTTTTGTGTTCTATATTAGCATGGTTAATCCTTGAATAACTTGGTTATTCTAAATATCCATAGTCGTTAATAGGTACGGGAGCATCTATGAGGTAAGACTAATATGAATGGATTGGTTGACTTTCGTGGAGATGAAATAGCGAAGGGTTGCGACCAAATAATAGGTACTTGATTAGAGAATACGTATTGGACAAGACCCGCATCAAAATCACTTAATGAATCATTATAACGAGTGATGTTTGATTAAGGTAGTATCTTTGTATTCTTCCACCTGCAATACATCTTCGTGTGTTGTTGGGGGCATTTGGAAATTGGTAGTTGCTAGATGGCACATCTTCGTGTGTTGTTGGGGGCATTAGTCTGTTACTAGACATCAACCACTGTCTATGTCGATCTATAATGAATATTGTGCAAGTGGGAGATTGTTGGATCTATATGCTCAAGAATCATTTTAGAATGATATTTTCCAATAACATATGATCCTATAGGGTCACACCTTAAGCAAGTTGGAACATATTGAATATTTATTATATTATGATTATTAATAAATAATCAACTCTTGTATTTAATTAGAAAATGTTTATTGTTTTATGAAACTAATAATTAAAAGGGTTTAAACTGGTTATTATATCATATGGTATGATATATTAAGTCATGTACAAGTTTTTTGGACACTTTGGATTCCACTAACTTATACATGATACATTAGTTTATTAAGGTTGAGTGCTTGCCACATCATATTGTCCTTTTCCCCCCATGTTTGTCGATTTTTTAGTAATGATATGCGAGGTTTCTTGTCAACCCTCCTCTTACACATCTCATGCCTCTTACATGCCATCACCTTGCATTTAATGGAGGTATGAGTCTTAGATCTCATGTTTGAGTATATAAGTGAATATATGACCAAAAACTAAGTTAGTTTTTCTCTCCTCATCAAGAAATTGTCGACCACTTCTCACTCTCCCCCTCTTACATTTTTTTTGAAGCTAGTTGCAAGTATATGTGGTGTGGAAGTCCTTCTCCTTTAGTGCTTAATTGTGTTAAGCACTTAAAGACTTAATAAGTCACAAATTCAAAAGGGGACTAGCATTCCACTATGCCTTACTCTTGTTGGTCGATAGATTATAGAGAAACTATTTTCTTGAGTTTTTGACATCTTCATCAACTCCCAAAAACCAAGTGGGATCAAAGGCCTTCAAAGGTTGTCTTCTTTACATCCTATGGTTGTCAGTAATCTTTCTAGTTTCATGTAATTGGATCCCCTTGGTGGTTTTGTTGAAATGGTCTTAAAATAATAGTTATTTTGAAATTGTTTCCGTTTGCCGCTAAAAATTGTTTTATAAAAGGGATCATCTTTTGCTTCTCAAAACCCATCACCAAGCATATTAAGTAGGGTCTTGATAGTAATTTCCTGAATAAAACTCCTTGTATGATGGAGAAACATGAAACTGTTATATTGAATGCTTTTGGGGACTTCTCCTCCTCTGGAACTATCCCATCTTTGATATATTTCATAATGGGTTGTATTGAAGTAAGCTTGACCTCTAGTTTTGTTGAAATGGTCTTAAAATAATAGTTATTTTGAAATTGTTTCCGTTTGCAGCTAAAAATTGTTTTATAAAAGGAATCATCTTTTGCTTCTCAAAACCCATCACCAAGCATATTAAGTAGGGTCTTGATAGTAATTTCCTGAATAAAACTCCTTGTATGATGGAGAAACATGAAACTGTTATATTGAATGCTTTTGGGGACTTCTCCTCCTCTGGAACTATCCCATCTTTGATATATTTCATAATGGGTTGTATTGAAGTAAGCTTGACCTCTAGTTTAGAAAAGCTGCAACCTTCACACATATGATGAGATCAGAGTATTGTTGCGACCTATGACACAAAAAATTATCGACAACCGCGCCACCGGGTTAACTCCCGGAAGCATACTCTGATGGTTATGTTAGAAAATGGGCCAATAAGATATTGATTCAGAGAGTACTAGAGAATGTATTAGGTCGTACGGTTTACTATGTGGTTGGTCGGGTTTTTTACCTGATGGTTGGACATGTGTGTTGACCTAAAGTATGGGTGTGGGCCCTGGGCCCTTCGCCATTTTCTCTTTATTCCTATTTTGGTACGGATCTCCTATTGGTGGAAAGTAGATCTTCATGCAAATCTGGCAGGGTATTTATTATAGGAAAGTTGATCTCCCTCGTTGGAGAAGCAGGACGGTCACATTCCTTCTGCAGGAAAGATAATCGTCCCCCTACAGGGAGGGAGGGGACCATTTTTTTTGTTGGAAAGTCTTACCTGTTGCAAGATGGCACAGACCGTGAGTTGTTGTGTTCCTCATATAGGAGCTATGTCTCACTAGAGCGCTTATGGTGTGAAGATGTTGGTATCATCAATTAGGTCATCATGCTCTTTACCGAGATCGTTGGACCATGGGCTTAGTTTTTAGCAGTTCCCATATTTTCGGTGTCTTTTTACCTTATTGTCATAACTACTTGTAATCATGGCTTCTAATTTCGAAAATCCCGGCCATCGTCTTCTTTATTTAAAGAAAGGTAGTTTTAGCTCTCTTTTTTTACCTTCAATTTATCTCGTTTTCTCCGATCTTCTTCTTCTTTCCTTTTCTATGTCGATTTCCAGTGCCATCGAACCCACATCGAAGCAATTTCAGTACTTTCAGCAAAAGTATGGCTTTCTGTGATCCAATAGGGTGTTGCTTCCCACCCTCGATTTTAGTGTTAATTTTCCTCCTTCCAGGAAAGTGGCAATCTACATCAAACATCTTGATCCGGTTTCGTCTCCCCACCACTGATTTCTTTAGCGACGTTCTACAATTTTATAAGCTCCATGTGACACAACTTGTTCCCAACGCTATGGGTAAGATCATTGCTTTCGAACTTCTTTGTCGTCATCTAGGAATAGTTCCTAATCTTTACGTTTTCCATCACTTTTTAGGGTTTTTCTTCTTACAATAACTACACCATATCATGTCGATCTGGATCTTACCCTTTATTCACTGACTACAAGACATCGACCAAGAACTGGAGGGATTCTTGGGTTTGGGTTAACTCGGATTTGGTAGGTTTCCGTTAGTTACCCGAGAAAAACTTCTATTTCTGACCCATCACCTAGCCTTTTTCCTGGTACTTAGGAGGTGGTCAAACACCTAAGTTGCTTTAGTATTGTTGGTGAAGCCTTTCCGGAGCATATTTTGGCTAGGGACAAGATGAGCACATATTTTCGTCTAAGGGGAAAGATGATCGATTTTTTATTGGAGTGTGACGGTAAGCCCTTTATTTGCATTGGACTTAAGTAACTCTATTGTTTTTGTCTTATGCCTTCACATTCTTTTTGTTAGGTACGATTCAAAAAGTGGAGTTTGAGAAGGTTCTCGCGAGAGATGACAAGGGTGATTTGCGGTTTCGGGAGTGTCCACTGGCGGAGTGCATTCCTCCACTTCCTTTAAATTTTGGAATCCCAATGTCCAGCAGTCTGCTGCTACCATTCAATCGGTAGAGACGGCTCGCGGGTCCGATCCCTCAAGGCTTGTTTTTCGAAATGTTGTACAGGGACTACTGAAAGTGAATATTGAGGAAGGAGCTTGTTTGTAGGATCAACGGTCTAATACGAAAAGAAAGGTTCTTTGTCTTGGGAATTTTGGGGATTCTACGGTTGAAGATGCGTTCGAGGATGTCAAGCCTCTCCGTCGTCTTCGCGCTCGCAGTTGGTGGTTTGGTGGCTCTTTGTCTAAGGTTGTTATAGTTGAGGATGTAGTGGTTAGTTTCTTTAGGCTATTGACAAAGTTCGATCTAGAGGGAAGGATGTTAAAAATGATCTTATTGTTTTTTGTTACAGAGGAAGAAAAGATTTGCTTAAGGGTGCTGGAGAGAAAGAGGGAAGAATGACCTTGTTTTGGATTCTTTTCAAGTTGAGGGTGGTGGTTAGGTGTGTGCATGGGTCGGTTTGGGTAGGTTTCGACCTAAAACCCGAACCCAAACCGATTGCTATCGGTTTTTAATAACTTGAACCCAAACCAAAACCAAACCGATCGGTTCGGTGTCTCGGTTTTTGGGTTTTTAATGGATCGGTTTCGGGTTTGGAACCGAAACTATTAGTAATGTTTCATTAGTTCTAGAATGCAGTATATAGAGATTAAGGAAGGGGAATGTTATATGCATATGTCGATGTGGGATGGGTTCTTCAAAGCTTAAATAGAATGCAAGTGATGTAGCTTATCTCCTGGTCGATGTAGGCTTACTGTAAAAACAATATGCAACTGCAAAGGCACAGCTTCGAACTCAGGACCTCAGGTTTAAGGGATAAGCACCTTAGCCATCCAACCAACTCATTTTTTATGCTTTACTCGCACAGAATAAACATATAACTAATGTATACGGAATATATATTTTAATGATTTCACATAAATCGGTTCGATCCGGTTTGGATTCGGTTTTAACATTCCTAAAAACCGAAACTGAACCCAATTTTTCGGTTTTTAAAAAATACAAACCCAAACCGTCAATTTTGTTTTGGTTTCGGTTTTTCGGTTTCCGTTTTGTCGGTTTTTTTCGATTTTTCGGTTTTCGTTTCGGTTTTGCTCACCCCTAGTGGTGGTGATCCACGCAGACCTTTGTGTGCGGAGGAAGAGGAGGATGTTGATCCCCCTCCTAACGCCTAGGAAGGTTTTGATGCTTCCTCATTATTTAAACATAAGTGGTCTTTAACTAACAACTCTCAGTTGTCTCAATTAGGCGTTACTCTAGAATTTACACAGCATGCCTCGCCTCCTGCTACGAAGATCGAGTATTCTGGTTACAAACTTAGAGATTTCTCACTCTATGCGATTCGCGGTGGTGCATAATTTGTGCAACATTGCTAAGGGTGCAAGTCATATGGAGCGACTTTCTGACCTGGAGAGCGAGAGGGACGTTCTGGGGAAGGAAAATTTGGATCTAGAAAATAGTGTGGTGGCCTTGGAGGAGGTGAGTGGATCATTGTTACATAAGGTCAAAGTCTTGTCTAAGGAGAAAGAGGCATTGGATGGAGTGGTGAAATATTCCAAAAAGTAGGATGAAAGTCTTGTGCTCCCGTTGGAGATCCTAGAACATATAAAAGTTGAGAAGGATAAGAGGCTGCAGGTGATGGTGGAGGATTTGGATTGGGTCTTGAAGCATGGTGTTCCTGGGTAGTTGATAAGATGTTGGATTGACCAGACATTGTGAAGAGTGTGTGTAGTTTTATTTCTTTATCCTTGTTGGTTTTGTCCCTGATCGTTACAGTTTGTATTTCTTTCAGGGACTCATTAATTTCACGGGGCATGTGTATATAGTAAGGTGTCCAAAAGGCGAAGGACACCTTGGGGCTAGTGGTGGAAGGTGATGCTCCCTTGAACTCTAGAAGAAAAAAGGAGGATGTCAGGGGAGAGTCTCTTGAGGATTTGGCCGTGCTGGACTTCCCGAGCCTTTTATGTATGGGGCACCAGAATATGGAAGGATTAAAGTCTCTTTGTCAGTCTGATGGCGAGAAAGCGCCTTGATTTGCTAATATGTGTCTTGTAAACACTTAATCCCGGACATTTATGTTTGCTTTGGACATGTGGTGGCAATTTTTCTATAGGGTTTGATACTAAAAGTTTTAATAATTGATAACGCCTACTAATGTCAATCATTATAGTTGTTATTGAGCTGGGGTTTAGATAAAAATATACATCTGATACGAATAATATTACTCACTTTTAGTGACAAGGGCTTGTGTTGCATTTTATGAATAATACAGGGTAAAAAGCGTACATTTTGGAAAACTTTGGAAGCAAGACTAACTTCAAGCCGAAGTAACACGCGTGCTGCCTACACAAGGAGAGACGCGAACCGATGAGCTGTTTCACCGGGTGAAGATTCAAAATTCAATGTGCGAAGAAACGGGGATTTGAGATAACCCGCCCCGCGAGGTAGGCCATGACGCGACGCGTATAGGCCAAATCTGTAACTATAAATAGAGGGTTCCGATTCGTGATTCGAGAGCGAATATTGCACCTTTGAGAGAGACTCGGGCTTCTTTGACTCAGAAACTCGTAGCTTTAGCAGTAGGTTTCATAATTGGTTCGTTTTTATCGTTTTTAGCATTTCTTCGGTTTTCGTTAATACATGTGATCAAGGGTTCTAGATTGTAGAACACCATTGACCATGTGGATCTAGATTTGTTGTCGTTTTCAGAAGCATTCGGCTCTGATTCGGCTTTGGTTTAATGCAAGCTGTAGTTGATTACATTTTATTGCAAGTTATAATTACGATATTGGTTATTGTTCTTCGTTTCATCGTTTCTGATTTGTTTTGATTCTGATTTTCTAAGTTGATCTCAGGATCAGAATATGAAATTAGTTTGATTGTAATCTATCACTTCGATGTGGATTCGTGGATTAGTTGCAAGTTTATTTTTTTGCATAGTGTATAGGTTCTTCCTTGATGTGCTTCGCCACCTGATATGGTCCTTCCCAATTTGGCCCCATTGTTCTCAGTGGCTCTTGTGCCTCATTCTTCCTTAGGATGAGATCTCCTACCTTGAACCTCATGTCGCTTACCTGTTTATCATAGTATCTTTCAGTCCCGGTCTTGTACGTTGCGAGTTGTAACGCTGCCATATCATGCTTTTTGTTGATTATGTCTAGGTTGAGCCAAAGATCTTCCTTTGTTTTCCCTACTTCAAAATTCTCCACTATTTGGGACGAATGAGTTGTCTCCAGAGGAATGACTCTCTTAATCTATAGACAAGGCTAAAAGGCGTTTCCATGGTTCTGGCTCTACCAGCGGTCCTGTGAAACCAGAGGATACTTGGAAGCTCGTCATCCCATTACGCCTTTGTTGTTCCTAATCTCTTTTTTAAGACGGATATGATAGTTTTGTTTGTTACATCAGTCTAATTGTAGGCTTGTGGGTAGGCTACGGACATGAACTTTTGGTGGATACCCAAGCCCTGGAACCACTCACTCAATAGGTTATCTGTTAATTGTTCGCTGAGTAACATCCCCGTAACCCTAAATCCTGTTATTATGTTCTTGTAGATAGATTTGATAACATTCCTTCCGGTGTTGACTGCTAGTGGCTCGGCCTCTACCCACTTAGAGAAGTAATTGATGGCTGCTATTATAAACTTCCCTCTTCGACATGCTTCGGGGAAAGGTCCTACGATGTCAATTCCCCACATGTAGAAAGGCCAACGGTTGGTGATGCTTACCATGGGAGTCGCGGGGTGTCTTTGGACGGGTGCATATTACAGACATTAGAAACATTTCCTGACAAGTTCCATTACATCTTGGTGAATCGTTGGCCAGTAGACACACATGCATATTA